>UZAN01047398.1:0-21085 GCA_900618425.1 Echinostoma caproni
ACAGGTAAAATCGTAATATACAAAACTGAGACATTTATGTATGCCCATTGTGAAGAGTTCAATAGACTCGGTGGGATTCTAACCCACGCATGGATGCCGCCTACGCTTTTCACGCGCACGATCTACCGGCTGACCTACGAGGCCACCGAGGCTACTGAAATTTTGACAACCGACATACAATCTTCAAATCTGCCAAACAACAATTTGAACTGTCATCTATATTGGAACAAATGGTATATATTTACATTTCCCACTGGCTTGGGGACAAGTATAGTGCCAACGCCACAACAATAACATTGAAAAACAGGGAGGGTGGATTGGGATACAGAACAGAGTGAAAGGAAGGTAAAACAAGTAAAATGGTAATAGAAAATAGTACGCAGATGGAACAAAAAAACTGTTAATCTCCATACACGAATGATACTGACAGGAGAAACGGTATTTAAAGCTCACATCCGATGTCTCTTTGCACCACTGATTGCGTCAGATCTATTGTATTGACCGTGAACAACTCAGTTCCATTTGATCGAGCCTTTTCAAATTTCAATAAACGACTTATTACCTAGTCGGTTTCAGCGACGAAAATGTCTATCAAAACCTATGACTTGCTTTCGGATAGAGCCGTTCTCAAAAAAACCGGAACCTTGTTTACACACATCATCGTACATTGCAGCAGTTCGAAAATGTTCAGGAAACTCGTAATGCATCTTTAACACTCGTATAAATTATCATAACAACAAAACACATTTCCACCACCCAGAATAAGCAACCAGCGTGTCACAAACTCGCACGCTGTTTGGCATTCTCGTTCTGATTAAGGGAACACTCACCAACGAACACCGTTAACGAATTAGCCACTAAATAATGTCATTCAGGGTACTTAAAAAACATGCGTGTTTGAAATCATAACTTTTGTAGGCGTAAAACCTACGTTTCAACCAAAAGGGTTTAATTTCAATAGGGAGGAAAACGAGAAAAAATGCGGAACTCCACAACTTGTAACCAATTTGATGTGAACCTCTGCTTAGTTNCTTAGTTAACCAGAATACGTGCTGAATGGAATGCCGTCAAGCACCGATATATATTCATTCGAGGGAAACACAAAAACATTGGGATCTAGTTCACGGATGGGAAAGGCGGAAAGTTATATCTATTTGTAGAGAATGTGAGGTCGTTAGGACTTTTACGTGCATTCAAATGACGTTCGCACAGGTTCGCTTTCAACATTTCCAGCGCTATTAAACAGCACGGCTAATGACACTGTTCACGTCGAAGCAGTTTCTTCATGATATCCGAAAAGACAAGAGGGAAACAATACAGTTAAGACTCACTGATGAACGAATTTTGAAATAATCGATTGCTGAACATGAAACTGACGAACTTTGCCAGTTAGGAAGGTCATCAAACTGAATACTTATTCCTGGAAGCTCAATCAAGTTCTTGATGTTGATTGTTTCGAATGGGTCAGCCCAAAAAGAAAGATGCGCCGTTTTGTCGGAAGAAACGCAATTTATTTTAATTTCTGGAAGAGTCGAACGAGTCACCGGCTTATCTGAAACATAGTTCTTGCCTTCGAGTTCGAGTACCCTGAAACGCAGCCTACTCTGGTACCAGAGAGTGGGTAGCCCAATAAACCACAAGGCTAGCGATAATGAAGCTAATTGTACCATTGTTCCTATCATCTTTACTTATTGACTGCTAGCAACCATACACCCAGACTCCTTCAATTTCCCTCCCCGGGTTGTATACATCCACGTTCAATGAAAACGTTAAATAACAGCAATGTGAGTGCCTTCTCAAGGCAAAAGCGTTACTTTTTTCTATTTCGCCGAAGCCACTTCACAAGCACTTATGATGTCACCTCAGCTAGTGATGAAAAGTTTGCAAACAAACTGCCAAGCTCGGTGAACACGCGAAATAGAAATAAGTTCGTCCGAGCTACCAGATCCGATCTCCAATCCTTATTCAACGATACTGTCTTCTTGGTGTTGAGCTGACTAGCAAGAAAGTACAAACGAATTCACCCTCATCAGCTGAGGCTCTCCGGTCTGCTGGTTACAAACAAGGCACTCTCAAAGTGGGAGCCCCAGATCACAAGTTTGTTTAGCTGGTGTTCAAAACTCCAGACACTCAACGAAAATGGCATTACTGTCTGCCAACCGGACTCCTGTGCAAGGTTTTATTCGAGCTGAGGATCGACCGTTTTCAAAGGCGTATTTAAGATGCATTACCACTGCACAGAAAAAGAAACGGCTGTTGGTTGTGCATACTGCGCAGCACCGTCTAACTGTAAGCATGAACGCTCAAACGTCTGAAACACCAGCTGCTGCCTCAACTCTTCTCCAGCCAACAATGGTTCCGGGTCGTACGCATAATAAAAGATAACCGGTTGTACTGGGACTACTTCCTAAAGTGCATGTTATGGTTTCCGAAAAGCCATCCGTGTCCTTGGGAGACGCACATGTACGAAACTACGAGGATTCGACAACCACAGATTGTTAAAACCAACTATCAAGACGAATCAGCTGCAAGCGTAGCGGTAAACCTCACTCGATAGACCCACGTTTGGGGCCAGAGATCCGCAAAATCCGATTTGAGGAACGCCACGAAATTCTGGGCTTCGATGAACTTTCCTCAATTACAATGGCGGTACACATCTGGCTAGGTTTTGCCTTCTTGGGGATTGAGAATATTGAGCTGACTTCTTGTTGGTTGGGCTTGTTATTCACTTTCAACATCTCTAGAAGGGGACTAGGAAATGGTGCGCCAACTTCATAGGTATGATTCTATACCTACAAGAAACAAAAAGTGAATGTTGTCTATTATTTAGGCAAGTTGAGCATATTGTGGAAATCCAAACATTAAGAAACTTACAAATGACCGGCCAAACATGCCTCCCAAGGTTCGAGATTTTGAAATTTCGGTCTGCTTGTTAAATGGGTTTAATAAATGAAACTATTCTGCCAACCCTCGACCAGGTAAATCAATTCGGAGCCCGGATTTGGTGTAACAAAATAACCGTGAAAATACTTCCGTTGATGAAATCACACCAGTTCTTAAAATTTCTGTACCAGATGAGAAATGATGATGGACTACAGTTAGCATGTCGTAAATAGTGACTGGGAACTGAGCCAGTTTCCGTGAGCAAAAAACCAACGGATGAGAATATTTCTGAACAGCTACCAGGAATAGTGCGTTGCGTTTGAGGTATTGGGTTCAGTCAGCAGAACGACTGAACCGTACAGTTGCCTGGGTATCCACCACAGGCGCTATATTACGATGTGACTGCAACTTGCGATAGGCTCTCTGAAATGGGCGCCACCTTGGCCCTGGAAACTATGCAGGATAGTTATCAAAAGTATCTCAGGCGTTCCACACGGTTGCTTCGGGCGCATGCTACCGCTAGAAGGTAGGATGGATTGTGAACCAAACCCTAACTGAAGGGTCCGGTCGGGAAACCCAAGTAGACCTTCGTGCGTGCTACTGTGATGAATATCGTTGAACCACCTGCGTTTAATTTGATCATGCGTTAGTTTTGATTCAGTTTACTCACTATCACGACGAGATAGCACCTTCACGTGGTATGGTGGCTTACGCGCCTCTGTGACTCAACGAGCCACACAGGATTGCCTCCGTCAGACCAAAATCCTAATCACGCCAGGAAGGTCAATGTCTAGAGGTCAGTCCTCTAATACTCCACGAGGGGGGATCTGGGTAAGTTGGCATCGAGTCGGTAAAACGTGTTGGAGCAGTAAATGATCAGAGAAAAATAGCTCACGGTTAACATTTTGTCAGAACTATAGGCTTTGGCGGAGAACCACAATCGTTCTCCTTTTTATGGGCCGGACACCCTGGCGGTACCCGTCCATAAAGTTCTAGTGAACAAAAAAAATAAGTTCATACTGAACAGTTGTCGCGCAGATTAATCTAGACCGTGATAACCATGGCATCGGATGGGGTGGAAGTGGGCTACTGTTCAGACATCCCAACATTTGTTTAACTCCGTCTTCCGACCTGTGAAATAGCTACTGTGAACGCATTCGGTATGGAAGAAAACGATTAACAGGTAAGCTAAGCACGACGAATTAGTACCCATATTCATCCGTGCGCTTTAGAATATAACCCAATCCCAAAAATTCACAGAGAGCAAAATGCGAGGAGTCTGTCTATAGGATGAGCGAGGGTATTGGACCGGGTAGAACATAGACAACGACCAAGAAGGCATAGCACCAGAACCACGCGGTCTGTTAAGCGCCGAAGGGAGCAATGCATGGGATAGAACATACGCATTTACTGATGGCACCAGGTGTTCGCGGATAGATCGAAGTCATAATCGAAGTGATCTATGGTACAGTAAATAATCAGCCCAATTCCGCGAGCAACACATGGTGAGAAATTGGACGAGAAAGAACCGTGGAAAATAATCGATAACAACTGTGTACAAACATTCCACACCGCAGTGGACAGTGTAGAACTTTTTCCGGGAAATACCAGTTTCTTGTTCAAGGCATGGGGTTTGTGTACATAGGCACTCGGGCGAGTGACCAATCTAATACATGTTCATCCAGTAGTAGAGGGATAAAATATCATGAATCACGAAGAAGGCTTTTGGTTATGGAATCGTTACTTGTTCGGAGGGCTTCGGAAGAAATAACTTTTTTGTCCAGCAACGACTTCCGCCATTGATCAATGGTTGCTGAAAGGAGAAAATTAAAAGATGAAGTTGAATCGGATCACTTTCTCGCCAGCATTCATCGTAACAGTAATTGTGGAGCAGATGGAACTCACCATGGGACGAGCATTCAACTAGCGCTTGTACCACCTCAGCCTCTCGGTCAGGTTTGTGATCAACCAATATATTCAGGCCTAGTACCCGGTGATCAATCTGCGACCGCGAAAGACCTGTGCGACAGAGATTTTAATTCAGATAAGAACGCATTCTCATAGAAGCGTTGATTTCAATAATTATGTGATTACAAGTGCAAAATTTTCATTATACTCGTGTGTGACGGGCAGTAGTACTCATGAATACCTGCTAGCTGCATGTCCATATCAAGCGACGATCGTTATCACGACTGATCTGTTGGTGCCCACAAAGAGACGCCCCCACCCCCAAATATCTTAAGCATGTTTAAAGGTTCCCCATGCACACTTTCAGAGCAATACAATTCCACGCTTCAACCCGCTCTGCTAACTTTGCTGCGCAACATGTACCCAGCCCACTCAACTTTCGAACGCTGATCCGCAAGAATGATTCTGTAAATTATTCAACCATTTCATTTTTTCGTGATTCCTCGATGGAAACAAATTCTCACCTCGTCAATCATCACCCAAACCTGGTATCTGTGATTTCACGAACAAAAAGTGAGTGCCTCCAGAATAGTTCATCTGGAGTTTCTCAATGGTGAACCATGAATACTTCGACAGCCTTATTTCGTTTTACCTCTTCTACCGTCCCAGGCGTTGTTAATCCACCTTTCTTATCTGATCTTTTTTCTTCAAACCCAGATGCACACTGCCCAGGAATTCTGTAGTCGTTTTTGGGGTTAAGCGTGTTTGATCGCGTTCAACGAATAGCTAAGCGCCTCTTGAACGACTCATCCCGAACAGTAACTTGCAGTCACTCAATAGCAGTCCCGCAGTCTTTTGTGTACTCTTATTCAGTTGATATTATTTCCTATTTTGAATAGTGAACATGTCGCTTCCTCTTCACAAACTTGCTCTCTCTCGCAAGCCTTAATAGCTAGCTCCTTTTCTCAGGTGTTGCATTCGTACGTTGAAGGCCTCTTCTCCCGTAAGAACACAATGGCTTCAAAAAAACTCTCCCTCTCTCGCTTTTTCTACCTCGGAGGATGTCAATATTTTCGAAAAAGAACGATTGACTACCCCTGCTGTAACTTCTTGTTCGCTATTTGACGCCGACTATTTCCTTTTGATCAACGTGAACTAGATAGTTGACGTCTGCGCCTTGTCGAGAGCGAAACATGTCCACACGCTCGATCTAATTCTCACTTTCATTCTTTTGTTTTCTTCAGACATCAGTATTCATCTTCCACCTGGCTCACTGCTACCTGTTACTGCTTTAAAATAAGCATCCCTCATTAGATGATTCGGCGCTACAAATCAGACAACTATGGCGGCTTTGATAAATCCCATCTCCCCCATTTGAGAGAATTGCTGTTTTACTTGGAACGCTTACAATCTGTCTCTATTTAGAACGACTTTATTCTTCAAAGTATATATATATATATATTTTCATACATATGTGTTCAACGCCACAACAATCAGAACATTTTTCATCTTAGGTGGACTGTCTCCGCCGTTTCTGTACGGGCGCGCACTCTTCCCTTCATCAATAATCTTAACAAAACTCTCATTTCAAATAAATTTTCGCTGAGGCTTCTTTAAACGGAAATACTCTGCACACCAAGAACAGCACCGACGAAATTGCAACCAGTGTCACTGGATGGTTTTCTATCACTTTTTTGTTTCGCACGCGTCTGGGTTCATACCGTGTGATAAACAAGTCAGTGTACTGAACTGTAAAACTTTAATGATTCTCACTTCAATTTATATTCAGATTTCACTTGGACGCGTCCCGTCAACTGTTTTCGTTTTTTTTTCTGAGCTTAACTTTTTATTTTGAGCTTGGTATTTGTCACGTGCGTAAGATTGTTTTCTGTTCCCGTTCCAGATGCTTCTTACTCGTAGCTCACTGTACAATGCCAGATCTGCGCTAATTTTGAACACTTCAGTCATGTTCTCGCTGGTGGATTCCACTCTTCTATTTTTTTTAGGTTGTGTTCAACGCAAAGTGGATAAATTTCTCCAACTTTCAATCTGCAGCCTTACTGTTTCATTTCCCTTGTCCCTAACAGCTTTGATTTTTTGAAGATTGGCTTAGTTCTTCGTGTAACTTTCACTCGTGCATACCGTACATGGGCCTACACGTGCCTAATCGTCCCCATCATACTCTGGTTATCGGTCGTCGAACTCTGATCTTGTTATATGGAATTGTCGCACACCTGTCTTTTTGGCTCTACACTTGAATGTTCGCGACCCCCATAAAATGGCGTCAAGAATCTGGTTTTCACCGGAATGCTGTCTCTTACTCTATTATGCAGCATGCTCTTTGCCTTTAGGCATCCACTATTTTACTGTAATCCCTAAAGTGTATTGAAAACCTACTACCACTTGCTCCGTTGATGTATTCAACGATTTACTGGAAATGAAGTGCGAAATTGGGCGTGGCATAGAACCTAAAAATCTTCGAGTTCATCCAGTTTGCTTCAATTTATAGATATGAAACCATTACCTATTATGGCTGACTACTCTAAATACGGTATTCGCAAGGTTGCCAGACGAATAAAACTTTATTGGTGCCTGTTCTGTGGCTCCATAAGCACGCTAACCATTACTAGTTTCTCTTCCAAAATGTTAGTTGACTCTAGTCCAGCAGTCATCAAAGACTCGAGTATGATGGCGAAATGTTGCTTCATCGACCGACCTGAGGATGGTCTAAAGCATACAAGTAAAAAGGAAAAATTTATGTACCTCATCTGGGTTCACTCGATGTCTAAAATCCTTTGAAAATGAAATTAAGCAGGAGGATTGACAAAGATAGTCACTCACCAGTAGAGTTTGAGATCATGGTCTCCACACAAGACCGTACAAAATTGGGCGGCACGGTGGAAAACTGCTTGAAAAACGCCATGATCTCTTCCATTGCAGTCGATGAATTTTTGCACAGCTCAGCCAATTGTTTCATGCGTTCACTGGCATTTGGAGAAATAGTGAAAGTGATCATATGCTTCTCGATGAATGCCCCGACATCACCTTGAACACCCAGATTCTTCCAGTCGAGCCTACGAGCCCGCCATTTCGCTGCGAGGTTCTCTTCACCCATTCGTTTCGCACTCAAACGGAGACAATGCGCCAAAACGGTTGCTCCGCGCCCATCAGATTGCAAATGCTTCAGAATGGACAAAACTGCTGCGAAGTGGTCTCCGTCTGACTTTATCAAATGCTGCAATATTTGAGCAATATACTCCCAACCTTTAGGATAGTCCTCCAGAAAGTCCTCATCACATTTCTCGAAGAACATCTTGCACCTATGAAAAGCGACATTCAAACGTGCTTAGTGGTTTGCTAAGGTTCAGAAGCATTTTCAATATAGCAACAACCAGACCCAAATCTTTCACTTCCGTAATGACATCTGCTAGTGTGGGCCACTTTATCACGGTACTCTGTTGCTTGCGTTCGAATTTAGGCAAGCGCTACTGTTGACGACGCAGTGTCGGCGTAGACAGTTCAGAAGAGCCATTATTTCCTGACTTGGAGGTAGTAATCCGTTCTTTGTTCTTATAACTGCTGAAGAGAATGCACTTTAACGTGCTTTTGTTACATACTGGTAATTAACAACAGACGAGACGTACCCCGTAGACACGAAGGCCTGATAATCAGCGATGGGAACCGGGGACCTCATCTCCCGCACTTGGAGTGGCGAATCACTTAAGGCCCGCATGTTTGGGTAGAGCAGACCAGCGACACGATCGGTAGTATCTGATCGCGCATGAATGTTCTGAATGTTTTCGTTTATCAGAAGACATTCCTCGGTCTCGGCCTGCTAGTAACGGAGGGCAGGGAAATAGTTGATGTTTCGGAATCTCTACTTGAGTGATCTAGCTCTCACAAGCATCTAGCTCTGGCTAAAGAAGGTAATTTCTTCCGTCGGATGCTTATATTGTACCTGCACACAAGGTCTGATGCAAATATTACGACGATACATTGCTCGATGCAACACAGTATTTACTTTTCTAGCACCATTTTACTCACGAAGGAAAAGTCTAACATAATAACAGCAACAGTCCAACCTCCTCGCCACAGAAAGTTTTATCAGCTTACAATAATGATTGAAAGCCTGAATGTTCCGGTTTATTTATTAGCTTTTGTGTCCAACTCCAAACACGCGTACCATCACAACTACTGAATGAATTGAACCTCAAACAAAATGACTTTGAATCGCAGTAAAATCGTGCTTCCGGTTTATGGGTACACTCCTAATAAATGACATGAGAGAGCATTGTGATAATTCAACAAGGTTTGCACTTTGGATAACAGGTCTCACTAAGCGGTAGGCGTACATGAGGTTCGGGAAACACGTTCGCCAACAGCGGTTTAATCGGCAGTGCAGCTGATTTATGCACTTTAGCTTCTAGCAATCAGTTAAAATATACGGTGAAAAACAATTGTGCACTAAATTACAACACGTACCCAGTCTCTAGGAAGGAGAGGGATATTTGGTTCTTCATAAGAAGCTCCGCAAGCAGTTTTCCGATAGAGTCCCTCAACCTTTCATCGTTATCCATGGACAGTTCGAGTAACGCATGCAACACAGCACAACGGTCCATTTCTGGCAATTCTTGGAGGACGGACCCGCTGTCTTCTTCACCATTACGAAGCTCATCCACAATTTTTCTAGCCTTACAGCGATTTCGTTCTAGTACCACGGAATAATCCTCACGAGGCTTTGCATTATTCGATGCACGGGCTGCCCAAGCACCCTGGAGTCCACCGACTCTTGGTGACGCCTCTCGTGATCGATTTGTCGCCCCGGAAAGCAGCCCCGCTTCACCAGCGTGGGAACTGAAGTAATGGAAAACAATCGACACATTGATTCAAAAAACGGCAACAGCTAAAATCGGAAACGACGAAAATCAGAATACGTCTTGTGTAGCCTGTAGTCAACATAAGATACCAACAGATATTTCAAAAGTTCACCCGAACACGCAGCACAGTTATTTATCCGCCGACAGCGCAAGATGAAACAACCGATCCGAGTGTTTTGACGGCACTAGTTTTTTTAAATTACAGAAAAAGTGGAGAATCAAATTTGAAGGATGTATGATCACGTTAACGCAGACGCAATATCTATATCGCGATACAACGAGAACGCTCCAGCAACGATTAAGTTACTACCAATGTTTAGACGAGCAGTTTGTGACGTTGAGTGCTACCATCACAAGCCTGAATAATTCCAGTGAAGATTGGCAGCGACTAACAGATCGTGTTGAAAAGTGTCCGGCGAATTTTCTTTCAAGTCCCAAACGACTTATTGTAAGTAGGGCTCGCGGCTTCTTTGTAACCAAAAAATGTCCTGATTGGGACCAGGCTCCTACAATCTTCATCAATCTGAGACGAAAAAGGACATACAACGATCAGCATAATATAACCATAAATTGCTTAAAGACAAATACTAAAAATGGACGTCATTTTACACAGATTCGATGCTCCGACCACGAAAATTGACACTTTAAACAAAAGCAACCACCTTCCAGATGTTCTGGATCAGCTTTGCGTTGCAACGTCTATCATCGAAGTGGCCGGGTTTGATGAACTACTAAGGAAGAACTTTATAATGGGGGCTCTCGGTTCGATCATCGAATGCGGCTTTTAGCAAAAACATACAAGCAACAACAAACGGGTAGGAAGCAGAAGTTCCCCCTCTTTGGACAACGTGGTGTTCTATTCAGCTGGCACGCCCACTCAAATCGAGCACACAGGAAGCTACCGCTGGCGTGGCTCAGTTAAAAACTGAAGGTTCTATTGGACCATTTGTGCTGAATCTGGTCGAGCGTTACCTTCGAAGCAGTTTACTCTCTAACGCGCTGGTAGCAGAAAACCCCACCAAACTGGTTTGGACGATTATAGATTATTGGACCCAGGCGTTCGGGCCCGCCTCGAATTAAAACCAAGGCAAGAGCTCAACTTCCTGCAGTGTGGTAGTGTAAACAATGGGATCGGATTAGACGAGTAATGCATTCCGTAGCGAGAGTAGCTCCTGGCTCTAGAGCAGTATCTGAATTGTTGACGGGTTCCCACTATCTGAGACCACGGTGCAACAAAAACCACAATCCAATGTGACGGTAACGAACGATATTCTTCATCAGATGACTATTCCTGCAGTCTCTCAGTCAGCTAAAGGTTTTGCAAGAGCTAGAGCTATATATAGCTTCACCTAGAAAAATGTGCTATTTTGAATATTATGGTTCTCATGACATCCAAGTGATGGAAACTGCTTTCTGTGCACAGTTCTACAGGTTTTCAATCAAATAATTGTTTTCGAAACACAAGATGTTATGCTGTCCTCTTAGAAACACTTGGATTTCATACACTTACGATTTCTACAAGGATAGAAAGATGAACACCTATACTTTTTTTATTACACATCAGTGTGATTAACAGCAGACGGGACGGACCCCATATTCACGAAGACCTATTGTTCAGTTATGATAACCGGCAACCTGATCTCCGAGACTGGAAGTGGCGAACAACAAAAGGCCTTGATACGTCAGACGTGGTATGGAACCGGGTGACAGCAAAGCTGTCTACCACCAATAATTAGGAGTTGCGGACATAAATGTGGTTATAGAAAAGCCTCGATTGTGCTATCGAAGAACTTCTCCAGTGACTCTGAAACAGCATCAGCTGACGTTAAAATAAGCATTATTTTCGGCTAATACTACGCGCATGTGGTCGCTTCACCAGAGCATCCATTTGATCAATCGCACTTCCATAATTTTCCTATCTTTATCTGACACGGCTCCCGTTTTTGGTTTTCCGCATATGATTGCAAGAAGCGTCCGCGACCATTCGGGAAACCACTCAACTGATGGACTGATGAATTAGGTTAAGTGAAATCTGACGATGTCAAAGGAGTATTCACATGAAGGATATAGGCGGAAGTTTTCTAATTTACCAGCCCGAGAATAAATTTCCAGCGCCTGATCTCGGCACTACCCACAAAAAGCGCTCTGCAATCTCCGAGATATGCACAGAATGTTTGCAACACTGCATCCAACGGAGCCTTCAAAGATCATCCAGAATAAACAATCAATTTTTACGGCGCATGCATTGCCAATTACTTCATCACATCCGTTACCCTGCATGGAATGGTAGCACATGCGAATGTTGGGTTTCAATTCATTATTCCCGAATCACTCGCTGGTTAAATTACGGAATGTTGATAATTTTTTTTTCAACCGTACAGGAAAACGAGGGGGATTTTCATAAATCTTGCCGGGATTGTTTACAGAAAGATTTGCTGGTATGTGAAAACGATGAATAGCAGTTCCGGACAGCTTTTCGCTGCGTTCTCGACAAGCAGACAGTAGGACAACCGTTGATGAATATGCGCCCAGTCGCTAACGCAGCCCTGGAGTTCATAGTAGATACATTAGTGAACATCCGCAACGACACTTGAAAAAAGCATTTCAGTGCATGACGAATCATGTGCTCAGGGATGAAATCAAGCAAACCGCATCGCAAGCAGCAACCGAAAGGGAAGCTGGATGAACTGCAAACCCAATATAGCGTACCTACCAGGTAGACAATAATGCAAGAAACCATGTGAAAAATGTAGACGAGTTATCCGCGATAGGGAACAACGGTTGCCTGGATCCGTTTTTCAACGAACAATATGGACCTGGCGAAGGCCAGCTTTTCGGTGCATCTTCAGAACCGGAACCTGGTTCCAGTATATTAAGTTCAAAGAAAGGTCCGCACCATTATCATCATCAAAATCATCCTGCAGTGAAATACAGCGAAGCAAACTCACTGACTGTCGCAAAACTCGGATCGAATACGTAGATCAAATATTTTATATGTTGGACCCATTATTGAGAAGCATGGAGGAAAGAAACCTTGTACAATCAATTCAGGGTTCACAATCTTAATTCGCCTCTGTAATTTCTCAAGTTTTCCGGCTTGGTAAAAGAGCGACAAGAATCCCATTGCCGTCGGTTCGCTATCATTTCCTGTTTTTAACCTACGTCGTCTCACGGACCACAACTTCGAAACGCGAAGTACCAAACGTATCTAATTAATCTGCATTTCTTCGTACCCAGTCTCCATATCATCTCGTGACATACACGGGGTTCCCTCCGACCCGGAGCGGCCTCCCGAAAGCTCCAGTATGGTCGGCAGTAGGCGTTGGCAGCTGGAGAAAGGCTGTGCGATTTAGAGTAAGCCGATGACATCGTGTCTGTTCGAATGTACGGAGGACGCGCAAAGTGCACTGGATAGACTGACAAGTGCAGTTGCCACATTCGGTATGTGCTTTGCATCTTCAAAGTGCAAAATGATGCTGCAGGACAGGGTTTCGTTCACTACCTCTCTCAAACTAAACCACCAGGATTTAGTTGTGGTGGACTACTTTTCCTACTTAGGTAGTTGCGTTAATAATGACGGTAGTGCAGCAAAAGATGTAACCGCCCGCATTTCCAAGCCTCGAGCAGTATGAGCAGGACTGAAACACGCGACGTTTCACTGAAGTTGAAAGTTCACGTACATTGTGCCAGAGTTCGTTCAGTTCCTCTTCATGGTTATGAGACCCTGAATTTGCGAGTAGACATCTGTTGACTGAAATTTTTCGATTTTCGGTGTTTACGTAGTCCACTCCACATTTGATGGAGCGAACGGGTTAGTAACATGGAGATAAACCGTCGTGTTTGAGAGTCAATCAGGTATAAACCTGCCGGCACACGGAATTCAGACTAGTAGACCTCGCTGCCTTATGTCCAGCTGTCGTCTGTCGCACCGCTCATTATTAGCTGTAGCTAATCCGGGCTGGATGAAACCGCGTGGAGGTGAACAGATGACGCGGAGACGCGACATGAGGAATCGCACAGAACCATTTAGGTAGAGTAGGTGACTGAAACTTTCCAGTTTGGGGTCCGAAGGATTCCACAACTGGTTGATTGGAGACATCGAAGGATATGGCAGCGAACCGGCAGCAGTGGCGTTCTTGTTGTCATTTCTTATCAGGTCAGAATGCTTGAAACGGTATGCAAGCAGAGTTCGATTGCGTACTCTGTGTTGACCAAAGTGGCTCACATTCTTCCCCCTCCCTGAAAATAGATCCAATCCCTTTTCACCTTAAATTTTACCACTAACCTTGTATGCATTGCCAGTTCGGCAGCGATCAGTGAAGTTCACCTCACTGTATTTCGCTGTACGATGATGATGATGACGCGGTAGGTGTCCAGGCTCGCGGTTGGTCACCTTCCCCTTCACCTCGCTAAATGCTGTCATAGGACGCAGCGCCCCTAACAGCCTCGGCTGAGGAAGCCCTACTCACTGCCTTCTCGAGCCATTCGTTTGCGAAAAAATTGAACAAAAATAATGATACACAGCATGCTTGACGAACGGTCCTCTTAATTCGTTACAGACTCTCACTCGCTCAGAATATTCAGCACTGTCAACTAAGTATTTCGACGTACTTCTCGGACAATTGATTTCGAATTGAACCCACTACTACTTTGCGGTCAACTGAATCGAAGGCTCGTTTCAGATCGAGGAACACAGGCATCGTTGAATAACGATGAGGCCGACGCACCTCAACGACCTGACGCACCGTAAATTCGATTCACATATCCACAACTAATCCGGTTTACGATTAACGTATGTCTACCTCTTTAAAAGGAGTCAGACGTCGAAGCATTGCGAAAGTTTGACACTGCTGACGCAAAGAAATGAACCTTTTTGCGGTGGTTTTCGTAATCGTTGCGAGATTCCTTCTCGAAAATGAAAACGAAGTGATTGGCCTGAAGGTGAAGAAATGGGCTCTTGCACCAAGCGTTCACTAAATTATCAGAGCTTACAAGGTTAGCATCACTCATCTATGAGGGTCGGAAGGAGCGCATTCGATCCTCACATCAGTTTGTATGCAAGATCGAACTCTAGCTTCTACTCGCGCAACACTGTCCTCGGAGCTTCAGGTGAAGATAAGGTAATTTGGCAAATGGCAGATAACTGAACCATTTGCTTAAGTGCTCCACCCAGCGATCCAGCTGCTTTATCGTGAAAACCTTTCCTCCTTTTATTGCAGATTTTCACCCACTCCGGATCACCGATCTTGTGTTGTTCATCAGTTGGAACAATCTTTGACTTTTATCTGATGCAGCTGCTACTTACACTTCGAGTCATTAGCAGTTACCGTATCAGCCTAAAGATCATGTTATCAACAGAAAACGTTAGGCAATGCATGAAGCGCGTTGAGCAATTAATTAGAATGCGTTTCAAGTTTTCAAGGCTGGCGTTAGGATTCTGTGGGTGGTTGAAAGAAAACATTCAAAGGAAGGGGATCCCTCACTTTCTATTCAGACAGGGTTTAAAGAGATGAGTTTACAGCTAACTTGTATACTGCCTATTACAGTTTTAGTTGCTTTCTCCCCCACTGAATACGGCCAACTTCTCATTTGCGTTTCACTTTCACTTTGTGTAGGTTGGTAATGACCAGCTGAGTTTGCACTACTGCACTTCGGTCTGAGATGATGACCTGCCACAGTCCCAAGACATGCGCAACGCATTGATGAGAGAAATGTTGCTCAAAACAACTCCATACGTTGAAAAGAAATATCACAAACCTGTTTAACGTCGGAAAATCATACTATCTTATACCCTCAAAACAACCGAAACTTTTGATTCCCATGCGCAGCGCGAGCTGCTATCATGACATGCGGCTCCACAGTGCGACAGGAAAAAGCGGATCTCAGCGGGACTCCTCGAGCATCTCGACGCGTCACAACAGTGCTGTCCTACAGGTATAGTGTCACCTAGTTTGTAAGATCGGGTCTTGTGGGTAATGAGAAAAACGGAACCTAATGTGAACAATGTACTCCCGAGATGAAACAAGCTGCTGCCTGTATGAGTAGCTAAACTAGGATTTACCGCAGGCTTGCTAATGGGATTGTCAGATCCGGGTTATCTTCGGGTTAAGCAGAGCTGAGTGCTACCAGGCGCGTCCTCAGGTTGTGGATAGGGGGATACCTTCATCGAAGGTTAGCTGTAAATAAGTTGTGGCATACTGCAACAAGTAAGCCGTCGCGAACAAACAGCCAAAGCACTATCAGGATATGGTTGGTTTCAGGCTGATCACGTCCCATTTTGGAGGCCGAATAACCCCCTTAACGGTGTGGGGACACAGGTCGATGTGACTGGTCTTTTAAAACTAAAGCCATTGACCCCTCACTTCAGAGGCGAGGGATTATTTACTGATGCGCTATAGTTCGCACTTGGTTGTACAAACGCTAGAGGTGCGCCCTCATAATAAAAAAACGCCGTGACGCTGGAGCCGGCCGCAGTAAGCCACATTCATGTTGGGTGTGTTTTGATCACTAAACTACGTCAGAGCTTTCAAAAATTTCCGGCTTACTGGGTGTACTGTTTTTGATCATCATCACCGTCGTACAGCGAGATACATTGAAACGAACTTCACTGATCACTGCCAAGCTCACAACGTACACAAATCAAGTGATAAAGCACAAGATGAAGATAAACTGGGCCTAATTGGAGATAAGCAATGAAAGCGAAGCTTTACGGTCAATACAGCACAATCTCAGTGTGCGTACGTAACTTTTCAAGCGTTCGGAACCCCCACAACCAATTGTTACAAAACACTTATCTTGCTTACATGCTCATTCAAACTAATGCCAAACTACATTACCATCGGCAGTCATAGAATTTTAGACGATATCTTCCCCATTCAAATTACGAGTCTCGCAAGCGTAAGGCAGAACTGTTTGTACAGGCGCATTGAACATCAAGTTTGCACCGAAGTCGTTTCAAACCTGGGTAAGCTGCACTAGCCTTGGAAATGCGAGTGGTTACTCGCTTGACTACGTCACCATCAGTTATCATGCAGATACCGAAATAGTTCAAACACTCCACTATGAACACTTCTTGACTACCAAGCATCAGAGCCATATCGTTCTTTCGGCTGGTCATCGTACTTGCAAAATGAAGGATGACCACGAATGAACATGGTTGTACTATTCCGAGCATATCGAAAGTGGAAAAATCCTCAAAGCAGCAATTCTGGGTTCAGTATGTAACGATAATGGCCACCAGTCCAGATGGATTGTATCCGTGTCCACAAGGAACGATTTTATCACATTGTGATAAACATGAAGTGTCAGATTGCATACAGAAGGCTCGGTGGGTATTTGCTAACTCGAGACATTTGTGGGGCCGTGACATCCGGTTGTCTGTGAAGGGTGAAGTGTATGCCACGGGAGATCGGTCAGTGCCGCTATACGGTGCAGAAATTTAGCTATCAAGGAAACAGGATCAAGATAGACTTCCAGTGTTTGAACATAGCGTTCGGCTCAGCATTGCCCGAATCTGGTGAGACAACCGGACGAAAAATGCTGAGGTTAGGCAACCGCGGTCGCCCACTGGAGCAAGCAATCGACCATAAATTACATTGGTTGGGGCATGCGTTACGCATGTCACCAAATAGGTTGCCACGGCGAGCGATGTCCGCCGAGACAGGTAGCGAGTGGAAGAAAGTCAAGGGTGCTTAAGGTAAGACGAGGGTATGAAAACCCGGTCACATAGGTTAGGTCAGTCTGAAAGACTGGGACCTCGGGATGATCGTACCCGATGGTTAAAGACACTGATTGATATGACTGAGTTTCGTAAACAGTGGCGTTTGTGCACTTTGATTTCTTTGTAACCTTGAACAACTGAAATTCTCCATTTCCTGTCCGACGCCACTTTCAACTCTCGTGTCTTTCTCCTATTTTTCATCCAAACGGGCAGCCAAAAGACAGCAACCTAAACCGACGCACTGAGATGCATGGTTCATGGTTGTATAAACTGAACTGAATTGTGATACGAACCCACTGCGCCACCGCCACCCCAAGGATTATGGTGTCTGTATATCCCCTCTCGCTGATATTCAGTTAGCACCCTTGACAGGAACCCGTTTCGTCATCACCATTGTACAGGGTAATACAGTGAGGCGAACTTCACCATTCGATGATCAACTCAGTGTATACAAGACAAGTGAGGAGGACGGGTGGGGCTTGTTCTTACTGAGGGGACAGAAAGCGAACCCCTATGGTCAACACACGGGGAGCACAGTTCAATGGTGCATGCACGTTTTCAAGCATTCTGGCCCGGTAATTGAAAGCAGCCTAGACATTGTTGTCGATTTGCCACCATGACCTTCAGTGTCCAAACATGCGATTACGGAATCTTTTTGACCACAACCCAGGAGAAGAAAGATTCACTCAAACTGTGCATTTCTTCTTCCCTCGTCTTCACTTCATCTTCTGGTCTCTACAGGGCCTTCTCGTCTGCAGCGGCGACCGTTAGACATACGCAAAACATATTCCAACCAACGGAGCTTACTGAGCTCAATTCGATGCGATAGTGGACTCATGTTTGGTGCATACCCAAACACCCAACAGTCTCAGCTCCCAAATAGATTTGGCTCGCATTCGACTGCCTCGCTCATCCATTAACGGTTATTGATGTACGTTCTATTTCAAGCATATTACAGGTCGCCTTCTTGCGCTTTATCTATGAGGTCCTGCGTTCGAATAGTTTGGCAATACCGAGATCAAATACTGGCACAAAACAGTCGTACGGCGCTTTTCATCTCTCCCGTCTGCATCTTGTTTGCTCTGTACTTGACGAAATTTACCACACAAGCCTAGTGGGAAGCATTAGAATTTGACTACGACCAAATATTCCAATGTCAGACCATCAACCGGTTCAGCATAATTTAACTACACGGTAATGGCAGTCGTCTAGTTCCACCACATCTCAATTTCTGTAGTTGTAAGATAGCGTAACCCACCCGCCAGGCAGGTCGTTAAGATCGTGGTACAAAACAAAGGCGTGAATTGTCCATGATTCTGGATGAACGCATTTTGACACCTGGCACAGTTACGTTACGAAATCGCTCGGTTATCTCCAGTTAAAGGCGTCTGGTCACATGATTGCAATCGATAGTTGACCGTCCATCGGAGTAATTCAATTCCACCGACTGCCGCAATCAAGCGCTAGACCTGTTGTATCGTTCAACAGATTAGGAAAAGCAGTTCAAGTAACCACGAAGTCATTTAGCGTTGCATCCGTAAAGATATACACACATGGATTGGGTGCCTACAACCAATTTACTCACAGGTGCATTCGAACGTTGGCCAAAACGTCCTTCTCAAAGAAAACTGATATAACTCTGCGGTGCAGCACAGCCTCATAATACAAGATTGTTCATAACGACATGGCAAACTGAAGAGAAGGGACTGAACATTTGAATTATCTGATTAGTTTGTGTGAACGCTAAACAGTTTGGGTAGCCAACGGAATTTCCGAAGAGTACGTCCGCATTCAAACATTCCCAAGTACTTACCCGTCTTCTGCCGGAGTTTTTGAAATTTTCCCGCTGCCCTGACACCAATTCGCAAAGGCTGGCCCCAGTTTTCTTGAATCGTATGGCTGTTGAGTGACTGCCAGGCTAGAGGGCATCAAAGGATTGACGGATTGGGCCGGTTTTCGTTCTGTTATAATGAATAAATCACAGAAAAGAACACGTACTAGCTTCCATTGCTGTCGGCAAGTGAGGCCGGCGCATTTTTTCATCAGTGCTGCGCCGAGAGAGAGCCTCGGCTGGACTGGGAGCCATTTGAGTTGGATCTAATTTCTTCCAACCACGGGCACGTAACTCAATCAATTCTTGAATTTTATACAACTGATGAGCAGGAATTTTGTCCGATTTTAAGACAGAATTTAATTTGGCAAAGCATTCATCTAGTTGGTTTTTGGACTGCTGTTCCAATTCAGGTCCACACGTTTGCAGGAGAGTGATTAATGAAGTCAGAGATTCGGGAGCTGCAGAATCCTTTAGCTTCCGCAGGCACTGTAACATTGATTTTGGTGAAAACAGCCGGCATAGAAAGAGTTCGGCCAGGAAAGCAATATTTCCGTAATATGCTTCAGTCCTCTTTAGTATATTTGTTTCCCGATTCTCGCGCAGGATTTTCTTGATCGATTCGTCTTTAGCCGTTTCAATTTTCGAATCAATGTTTGCATTTAGCTCAGCAATCAGGGTCTGAAGATAACAGGCGACCGTTAAAGTGAGCTTACATCTAAGGGTGTATTAAAGAGCTCTTGAGTTTGTTGTATAACCATGACTTCGAGATTATCTGAACCTTGAACATTAAACTAAGGACAGTAAAGAAAACACAATGAAACATACTCCTTTCAAGTGCTTGCACAGTGTTGCAAAGGCCTTGTTGTACTTGGGTTGGTGAATAGCCTAAAGACGATTGCCGTTGAGAGCACGAAGCCACCTACCTTCTGGAATATCAGTTTGGCTAAAAGCTGCAAATCGTCCGGAGAACTGAAGGTAAGTTTACGAACATCAGCAATGGTTTCTGTAAGGTTCGCATCTGATAAGCGATTGAGTATCACATTCAACTCGGTGGATAGCTGTTTATGACCGGTTCCATCAGCTTCCTTTTTCTGAAGTCTTGAGGGTACAAAAGCGCCTTCCACTCGTTTCACGGTTATCGTAGTATTAAGTCTAATAACACGTTGGGCCGGTCGATTCATGTTACGATTCTGTTAAAATTAGCTCAGTAATGAATTAACTCACCTTTTGTGAACGAATGGGCATCATTAGAGGGATATGCTAAATTTCGGTCAGACAGCAAAAAAGAACTTACTCTGAAATCCTCTGGGGGATACTTGGTAATAGGGGATTCTTTGCATTTGAGAAGAAATGCTCGACTGTAAACTCTTCGAGTAAGATCATCCTCTTCTCCTTCGTCGCTTACAGCACTAGACTCGACATCCGTTGCCTCGCCCAGTAGTTGGGCTACCTTCGACTCAACGGCAACAGCATCCGTGTCCGACGCTCGTTGACCCAAATCATTTTGCTGAACTTCGGGTTCACTTTCGACTTGAACTGAAACCTCGGGGACAGTCTCCTCTTTGACCACCGGATCTACTTTGGCCACAATATCCTGTAATTCTTCCAACGGAATCAGAGGCTTGGGTACGGGCGGAGACCTTTCAACAGTGTGATCGCCGGTGTTTTTAGTTGGGGGTGACTCCTCCGGCGCCACTGGCGCAGGAGGTACGCCGTCTGGGACGTTTGTTTTCTCTAAGTCTTCTGAAAGACGGACAATTGTTTTGGTTGTCGGGTCTCGGATCACAAGTGGTCTTTTTTCGCGCGCGGTCGTAGTAACCGCGGACACGGCTGGCTGTCTTAGTTGCTGATGCATGGGCGGAG
>UZAN01047399.1:9258-26582 GCA_900618425.1 Echinostoma caproni
ACCACCCCAAATCCCCATCCGGATCCACTGTTCCTCTGTTCTGTGCAACACTGGAGCGCCTTTTTCGGGTAAACCTAATAAAGGGGACCAAGGACATGACGACAAATAAAAAGCATAAGGGTATATATACATATATATATATATGCAGGGGTTTGACGTTCAACGACATTTCTGTACATCCTCCTCCCCACTCACTTCACTCTCGTCTAAGGTTGAAACCCTCCCCGACCCCCTTCGGACCGCACAGGCAGTAGCACCTCAGCCAGTTTCTTCACTCGCCCTTCCATTCGAAAAATGAAGTTCAAACTATTTGCTTGAAACTGGATTTCCTTTTATTTCCTCCTCAAACTGATGATGTCGCTTCTTCTTGCGAACTACTTGCAAGTGTGAGCAGTATCACACAACACCCGTGCGATTTAGTTTTCCCGTTGCCTCCGTGATACTTGATTCCCGGTTCACTATTCGCAATTCTCACAATATCGTCACCCTCTCACAGAGTCGAACAACTACAACTTCATCTTTTTGGGATCAATTATTTTGAAAATAATGACAACTGCCAACAGTGATCAGCTCCGCGTATCAACAAATACACGCGCACCGTTTCTGGGTCACAGCATTCTTCCGACAACCATGAGATACGCGTAATGCATCAGTGAACAACTGCAGAGAAACACAATATCTCCCTTTTTGTGGTATAGTAAACAATTCAAACGAACAAACAACGCTGTGATAATGTTTGGCCTATTCGCATAACTCCATTCCGATCATAATTAGTATCGTCTGTAGGAAAACACAGAGGAGCGAACGAGCTCGTTTGCGGTGATTTTTTTTTACAGGCTAATACATTACAATTTATGTCAAACTGTTCAGAATGAAGGGGGAGAGAAATCATGACAAGTTGGAAAATAAATAATAATCAACATTCCAGTTTCAAATCACTCCAAATCACTTCATTGGGTTGCTGGGGTTGCATCCAGAACCTCTCACAGGAATCGTATTCTACCTCAATATTTTGTACTGTTATATACCAATTAGCCTTTTGCTCATAATCCGCGTGATATTATAAATTACTATCATGTTAACACAAATTATTGATATCATCACAATATCATTATTGCATTCTGTATGAATGAAACTTTTTCGCACACTGTGCATACCCATAAAGTTCCGCAGCGGTTTGCTCAGAACTGACATAGATCTCACTAGTGTCAAATAAATGGGTTTTCGGGAGAGAAAACAAACACTGATCAATACTTGTGCGTGTATGTTAGACAGTCTGAAGCTGACAAGGATTCGATCGATTAATCTATAGAAGCCGTATCGTCAAGTGAGCAGCAAACTGCAACAAAAATCCGCATTTGGTATGTCCAGTCATGAGTGTTTGGAATGCGATAAAAGTGTTCTCATCATAAAAGTCTATCGGGGAGAATTTTATTGCTGATTTTATTTACTGACTGATGCACATATACACTGAAATGACACACTTGGGAATGCATTTATATATGTTAGGATTTTGAAACAAGTGAATGCAATCAGTAATCAGAACACAAACCGCAGGTGAACATACTAATCGATGTATACATTTTCAACCCATCATTTTTACACATGTATGAGACATAATACGGACGGGGTGTTGTGTGTATTTGTAAGGGGGGGGGTTCATTTATTAAGCGTCATTTCACTAATCGGAGAAGGGGTTGGGGGACACCGACCTCTCGTGGTACTCTCTCAATATCTGAAGATTAGGAATCCAAATCGATTTGGCACCGATGATCGACCATCGAAATCTCCCCATGGCGAGACGCAGGAAGACGGCAGTTAGCTTGATTGATTTCTCTTCCCCGTGTGTGTTCACCTGTCCCCAGACCTGTCACTCTTTTAACCAAACGTGATCCGAATTTATGTACACAGTTAATGAGACTGCCACGAAATAGTTGAATTCAACGGATCCTGTGATTATGATGCTTCTTCTTGCTCGCATGAAATTATTGAAGGGAACTGATTGCATAAAAGTTAGTTTCATAAAAGAAATCAAGTGAAATAAATGACATGCATAGGGAAAGATTATTATTTTTTGAATGATCATTGATCATTCAGTGTCGGTGTTCTTCCAGACCACGCAGTCCTGATTGAAACGCTTTGAAATCGTTTTGCTACTGGCTGACCCCTGAAACTGTACGTTTACGGAAGCACAGTTTTCCAGTCTCGATGCATGATGAGAGAATCA
This sequence comes from Echinostoma caproni, assembly GCA_900618425.1. Taxonomy (NCBI): domain Eukaryota; kingdom Metazoa; phylum Platyhelminthes; class Trematoda; order Plagiorchiida; family Echinostomatidae; genus Echinostoma; species Echinostoma caproni. The sequence goes on from UZAN01047399.1 coordinate 11,486, forward strand.
ATTTTAATATGGAAATGCAGATGATCAGATGATACACTACACGGAAAATGGGGAAAGTTGTTTACCCTGGTGACCCTTGGTGACACTAACTGCATGATCATCGCCGTCATCGGCCTCGTGCAATCAGTAGGGCCATTGATCACACGAACCCTTGTCCACCTGCCTTGAATTGCCGCTCGAGTGAATTTTATCAAGCTACTGCTTTGTACCGCATCATTCAGAAATGGTTATATTGATTCAGTTTTCAACTAATCGAATACCACTACGCTGTGAAGGCCATATTCCGTACAATGCTTAGCTATTGAACGCAGTCACGTGACAGATATGGACTACATGAAACAATAGTGGCACACCGGGCACGAGGTAGTCATGGGGTTGACAGCACCACGTTTCCCCAAACACCGTCAAATCGTAAACAATTTTGGTTTCTATTTCTGTTGTTTACGGTTTATTTTGTTTGCTGAAATATGAGTCAAAGATTTGGATGTTGAAGCATTTTAACTTCGTAAAAAAGAAGCAAATTTCGTTGCCCCGCTCATCTGATGAAATAATTGTTCCTTTTGGCTACTCTTTTTAGAATTATCCTCTACTTAAACCGATAGAATCACTGTGAGTGGTCATGAAATCATACGTGTTACATCATCCTTGTGGTTCTGACCATTGTTACTGAATCCAAAAGAAAAATAGTAGCAGAACAATTCCACCACGTACATGTTACACAACACTATTATTATTATGAATTTGTGTTTTTAAAATGGTTGTTTTTGCATTTTGTTTGTGTGTGTGCGCGCGCGCGCGCTCACACTGGATTTTCGTGAAAACCTCGAAGCTGTCACGGCGTACCGCAGCGATGAGTTCGAAAACAAAAATAAACTGTGCCTGTTTGATCCTGTTTGCTCACACACGCACATTGTGTGGTGTAGTGCTCTCAAATTTGCATGCACACGAATCCATGCAGCTTTGTTAAACACTGGAAGCATTCTACAACAGGATTGAGGATCGCTCGGTTCCACTTAAACTTTCGGAGGGGGAGGAGGATCTAACCAAAATCATGATATCTAGGCCCTCAGTCTCTCGGAAGAGAGGTGGAAATCTTGTTCCGCACAATGGACTTGTTGAAACTAGGGAATCAGATTGGATTTGGATTTGTATAACCAGTGTAAGCTTATATGCTTAAAGTTCAGTTGAAAATCTGCACTGTTCATCATGCGGAATGAAATATACAGTTTCAGATAACATACAGAGTAAAAAATGTCGCTGAAGTTTGTTTTATGTAGAAAACTGCGGACACAGTTCATCTGCGACCTTTTCCTTTTTGGTTAGGAGTCGGGCCAGGTAGGGTACAGGGGAATTTTTTAAAATGTTAATGCGAGAGGTTAAATGCCGAAAAGAGGAGCATGTGGACGAATGGAAAAGACATTATGATAGATCATGGGTGCAGTGGATGAAGAGGGTCGTCTAGAAGTTCAACACAAGAGTTGATGTTATCAGTTATGAGTTCTGTGATTAATGAATCGATCGGGATTAATGATGCACGACTGATGATCATCAAAACACGATGATTTGTTTTGAAGTGCCCCGTTGAGCGATGCAAGTCATACCAGCTGAGGTACGAGTATACCGAAAGTTCAATATGAACACCTCGAAATATTACTTACATTCAGTTCTAGTAGAACCTCACTACCTGAATAACATTATCCTCAGATAGACCGAGAAAGGCCTAACTGCTCCGCATCAGGGAGAATATCCAAGTTTTAAGGTGGGACAATCATGATCGTAATCATCTGTACCCAAATACGGCCACAACGAATGTTTGAACAGATCCTCAAGGTCCTAGAAACAAGGATAGATTGATGGTATTCCAAGGCGTTTGGTTTTGTTAATACTTCATATACATACAATCGATTTCCATTTTACAATTGTAGTTCATTGTTATTCAGTAGCAATCCGAGAGTGATAACCTTAGATAAACCAATCAGAATCAGAAGCTCGATGCCCAGGCGTTAGTAACACAGTTTTCAGTTCTTTTTGGTACAGACTCCTACTTCCCTTGATGACTGCTGACTGTTATTGCCAACACAACCTCCTATGAATCTCAAATTGTTTGTGGTAAGCGATTGAAAAACGGCAAATGAAATGCTGACACAACGTTTTCCACGCGGTCTCGGGTACAAATCATAAATAAAGTTTTGACCGACATAAAAAAGGATAAAGTTGGTGTATTTTTTGCACCATTTCCGGGACCAGTATCAAACAATCAACTCCCTTCGGTGTTTTACATAGTTTACCATCCCACCCTCATGCCATATTTTGATCGGTCTCTTATGCATTCGTTTCTCCCGCTTCAATACGTCCTCCATCAAATCTGGCTCACGGCCTCCCTCCCTTCCTTGCCTCTCCTAGTAAACGTGATAGCATAGGTCGTTGTTGTACACGAGGAAGCTGCTTTAATTCACGAGGTACGTCAGCTACGTCCTTTCACAAAACGCCCACTGACCTGATCGATCTTATACTTTGTTTTTCAGCAAAAAAGCGGTCTTGGACCGTGTCAACTTATAACCAAATCCGAGTTGCTTGTTGTGGCATGATCCCGACACCGACTTTTATGAGCGCAATGATTTCTTGTAAAATTCGATTAACCCACTTGCTTTCGCTGTTTCCCTCGGACACCTACCCACGGAATAGGAGGAACACTTGATTAACGGAAATCTACCACAGTTTCACGCAAATTAATGTGCCCTTGCCACATCACTCTCCAACCACATACACACACTACGGTACAGTTTTTGATTTTCAGCTTTCCTGTACTTGATCGATTGATTGATGAGCAATCTGGGAAAACGGTTGATCGCTTGATGATGATGTCTGCTTCTGTCCAATTCAGTTTNATTCAGTTTGCTAAGAACATTGATAGGAAAACGCTCATTTCCCCCTTCACTATTGGCTATTTCCTCTTCTTATTTTTTCCTATTTTTCTGTTTTCTTTTAAAATTCGTATTTTCAACTTTCCCCACTAGAAAAGCTTCATTCTTCACACCATATGCTCGCCCCTGATTGGTCTGTTTTTCCAAAACTTTGAACTTTGGAGCTATTTCCCCAGGTTGCTGATCGTAGTTGTCGATTACCATAACTTTTGCGTCGAGTCCAATTTAAAACCTCTCCTGAAGGTCTACATTTCGTGTTCTTCTTGGTTAGGTCTTGGAATCGTATTATTTCCTCGGGGCGTGTTACGAGTCTCCTGGGATTCTGCTGGGTATCACTAACTGCTCTGGGAAGTGTGCACTGTTGGACGTGTGGTTCTCACTTGGTCACTGGATCGTTCCGACCCACTAATGCTGTGTGAGTGTAGTAATCGGAATAGTATTGAATTTAGGAATACGAGAATCCGTACTGTACTGCTCAGAACCGGATTGGCTCCAACCCGAACGGCGGAAACCAATGAAATACACGAGGAATTGATAGTAGCAAATTAAAATTATGATTACCACGGTCGAGGCTTAATTATAACCAGTTTTTGTTCATAACTTCTTGGGAAACGGTGTTCTAAAGGGGTCTTTTGTGAGTAGTGTTTATTATCCTCGATCTTTTAATGAATCCATATGTCAAAACCAGAGTTCACTTTAAGTGGATATACAAAACGATAAGCATATACCTTTTGGCTTATTTCAGGGCTTGTGATTTTTACTCCTAGTCTTATAATTCCAAAAGACGGTGCTGATCGAGGGTAATTATCTAATGCAATAACGTTTGAGATTTGGTTAAATTGTCATTCATAAAACAAAATATCTCATTTGAAGCAACGTTGCAGAATTCCCACACGCACGCAGGATAGGATGGAACGATTCACTGCTAGGTGTGAATTCTTGTATTCATCATACCGAACTTCAGCAGTTTGCTCGAACAGGTCTTGTCGATTTTTGATCGTTGAAAGAAACCGCTGAACGCATCATTTTGCGCACTACTCACAGATGAGTAGTATCTCACAAAACTAGGAGTATCGTGTTATACAGAAATACTGAAACTGTACGAGATGTGTCAACTGATTTGACGATACGGGCACATCAGTTACACCTTGTCCAATTAACATGCGTTGCGGCATGCAACATCCACACCTTATTTCTTAACCAAGCTTTGCAGCATCAACATTTATAGAAAAGAATTATTTTCAACATTCGTTGACTTCAGAACATTCCGATACTTTTTGATCTGACTCGCCTACTGCGGTGTGGCTAAATTTTGTGCGTTAAGGCTAAAGGACTACGGGTTTTGGCTAAAGGAACGTAGGTCAAGGCTAAAGGATTGTGGGCTTTGGCTAAAGCTTGATGGGAAAAGGTGTAGTAATGTGTGATCAGCTTGATAATTCGCTGAGGTTATGACTCATAACGCAGCGTTAGTATAGATCGAAGCCGATCATATCGGTTTCAGTTGGCAACACGAAGAATATGGTCAAGCTCAAAATCGACGAAAATGACGGTTTATTTTTAACTGAAAGATAAAAATGGTTTTTCCGTGTGAATCAAATATCGTTGTGCCGATACAAACCAAAGTTGTAGGAAATATAAATCACATGAACTCCGGAAAAGTCACGAAATCAGTGAATTCAAAATTCATCGGGAGAAAATTATGCAAATTTGAAAAATATAAAGCGGCCAGGATGAACATCTGTCTTCGATGGTGTCAAGCAATTTAAATGGTTCGTCAAAATTTTCGGCTTCTATTCCACTCCCTGTTAGGGAACGGAGCGTCTGTGATACCCTCGAATGTGCCACAAAAACGACATATCTAAAATCAGTAACTGTAGTTATCCGTTTTGGTAGTTGTAGACTCAAAGCCAAGAAAATCATTCACACTGCAATTTTAACACATCACACATACATTGCATGATAGGGGCTACTTAAAATCACTCGTTTTGCACAGGTTGCAGCGGGTTTGCTTGAGATATTCATCAATGCGCAGTCCCACGAAGCTTATGATCTGGCTCTGATGCAGAAGTCCAACACAGTCCCACGTTATGACGTATGCTCTATCTGGTCTGCTACATCTGTATCGAGAATAATGGACTACTATCCCCCAGCCCCGCACGGGTTTCGGAAAAATCGTTCATGTGCAACTAACTTGATTTTGGCTCTAGACGATTGGACCTAGACTATACATCAAGGCAAATCGATAAACGTTATTTACCTGGACTTCTCTAAAGTATTTGATGGGGTAAATCATCAAATACTGATACGGAAGCGTATAACTATGAAATCCGTGGACTCGTACTTGGCTAGATCGAGGAGTTTCTTCATCTATGTACCATGTCAGTTCGTGTTTCCGATTCATTTTGTGATCCAATAGATGTCAACCGTGGGGATCTGTGCCAGGCCCACGTCTTTTCCTTGCCTTGATAAATGATCTTTCAGACGTCCTCGGACCACAAACTCTGCTGTTTGCGGACAATTCCAAAATATGGAGGACAATAACAAAGCCAGAAGATTCATTTGATCTCCAGAACGCCCTTGACGAAGCCCACAAATGGTCTGTCTCCAATGATATAGAATTCAACGTTACCAAATGCAATATCTTATCACTACGTCACAATGGTCGTTTTTTCTACACTCTCGGACGCGAAACTCTGCCTCATGCTCCATCCAAAAAGGATCCGGGAGTAGTCAGTTGCGCAGACTTGAATTGCTCCACAAACTGTTCCACGGCATCATCCATGGCGGTAAAACAGGTTGGACTGCTCAAACGTGTTTTTGGATCGTTTGAGCCGGCTTTGTTTCCACGTTTGTTAGCCACATTTATCCGTCCATACACCGAGTACTCAATTCAGGCCTGGAACATGCAGCAATATCGGCAAGCACTCGAACATTCGCAGAGAATGGTTACCAAGATGGTCAAAGGTCTACATTCCAAGACCTATGGCGAAAGATTACAGCTCTTGGGGCTATACTCGTTTCAATATCGTCAAATCAGAGACGATATGATCTTACTGTATCGGATTTTCAAACAGCCCAACCATCCATGTAGATCTCTTTTGGTTCCATCAACCAATGCTCATCTCAGAGGGCATCCACTACAGTTGGCACTCCAAAAGAGCTGTCTCGGCTGCAGACGCCATTCATTTGCAGTCACAGTGTGCAGCACATGGAACTCTCTACCACTTCACGTGGTCTGTGCACCAACATTAATATCTTTCAGGTGTCAGCTTGATGATGCTCTGGCCAACATTACGTTTCAACACCCAACTACATTATATATTCTCCTGTGCTCGTCAAAAACATTACATTAATATTTTACTTTCATGGACTAACTGTGATCTTGTGAATCGTGTTCCGAACCAAAGAGTAAACACCCTATGGGATTTGATAAGCGAAGTCTTTGCAATTTTTTCCCCGCATTGTTTTGAGCTTCCAAACCCTGTCAATTCAACATTCCGCTTCAATGAATGCCCATTGAGTTGTTCTAAACAGTGACCACAGCTCGCAGTCAGACAGCTTTGAACACGTTTACTCCATCTATCCAATAAGCACTGTCCATCAAGTGAGTAAGCATAGAGCTTTACATCGGGTTAGCTTTGCTCGGGTTTGATCCCGTTGGAGTGTCGCGCATACAGACGCCAAGCCAAGTCACTTACGTCCCATGTCAGCTACTGATAATATTGTTTGCGGATTCTCATGGTAGCAAGCTTGGATTAGCCCATTCGATTGTCAAGAGGCACGAACAATGCCTGGTGCCGTGAAAATTGATTCAACCATTCGCAAAAGGTGATGACTGTCGATCGTGTAGCTCAGGGTTAAGGGTTTGAAGTCCCTACCCAAAAATGTTCGCGGTTCGAGACCTGGCACGGGGACACAAAAAGCACGCACTGCTGACGAGTCCAAACAAGACGAAACAGCTGTCTAGTGCTCCTTGTTGGTTATAACAAACATTCCCATCGCATGTAAATTGGTTCTGAAGCTTCTGAGCAATGGTAACCAGCACAGATACGTCCGTGAAACTGAAGGAAGTTTTGCAACCTAACCAATGGGGAAAGATAAACTGACATGGGAAACATTGAGATTTTCACACATACACACACACACACACGATTTGGTGTGCACTTGACTGTAACAAGGGGTTTGAAATCGATCATTCTGTCTCGTTCATCGGGTTCAACTTTAAAGAAAACTTAATAACTAAACAGCGAACTATGTAACTAGCAGTAGTTGAAACTTACTAGTGTTATGAGTCCTATGTTTCGGACAAATGTCGAGATCAAAGGGTATGGCCCTTTTAGCGGTGTCAATAAAGCACAAGTTCAAACGCTGCACAATTCGGACAGCTTTACTTTATGCTGAATAATATCGCTTACTAATCGCTTACATATTGATGCATTCAACTTTGAGTAATTGTGTCCCCTCCTCATTAATTGTTCCATCACGAATGTTTTGATAGTCTGTGAAACAGTTTGGCTATCCGTTGAAAGCTTTAAACCCAGTCTGACGTCCTTCAACCGATTAGTTCACCACCGTTCCTAGATGATAAGACCACATTTAGAGAAGTTCATCAACTAGAACCAGGAAGCACCACGACATGTGATGGGTTGCTGAGATTATATTGCTGTCAGACAAGCGTCTTTATTAGCTATTAGAGAGTACAGCTCTGTTCCCCTGTTTTCTGTCGGTCTGTTCCATGCTCATTTCATACTTCTTCTCGAAGAGATGATGGCTCGCACAAGTTCACGCGTTGTTTTGCTCGGGCTCGGGTTTCTAGCATTCAGTAAAACAGGATTGTAGTAACCGCAATGAATGCAACTCAGGAATCAGAATGACCATCACAATCGAAACAGGAAATCGGTTTGGTAATGGTATGCCTCGGTGGTGGAATAAGAAACAGGTCACAGAATTATTGGTCAGCTTTTGCAATAAATCAATGCGATTGAATAATATGAGTAAAGGAATATCATTAGCTGAATTAACATTGAAAAATCGCGGTTTATGTTCTTTTGGAAAACTTGATTCCTGTTTGAAAAATGTGGATTGTGATTGGTTCAGAAAATCGGCTTCTCGTTAACCGACCTAAAGCTGTATCGCATCGCTCCTTGGCTGACGTTGTCACCGTGCGATGGATTACCCAAAACGTGCTGCCGCGCATGTCAATGGGACAGCAGTAAAACCGAACTAATTTTTCATGTGTGCGTGTATTGGTGAAAGGTACTACTTTACCCCCAAACAAAGCTATCTCATTGTTTATCATTTGAACAACCATGATTGCCTGTCTATTCTACAGTGTCACTGCGACTGATTCATGTTTTACAATTAGCCCGTATAAGCATTCTTCCAATCTGTGCTCAATCCAAAATTAACTCGTTTATTTCACCGCTGTCCGTGGACATGCGCACATGCACAGATGCACATATTCAATCACTCATCTATCAATCAAGACTTGGTCTACTCTGTGGTCATTTCGATCGACAAAGCAGTGTCAATGTACTTTAATTGCGTTATCTTCACTATGCAATCGTTCTGTTCGGATGACAAGATTAGGAGGGTTCAGGTTGAGCCAAGTCACGCATTACGTGGACAAACCGAGGTGGATTTTGTCGACTTGCAGTATTAGTGCAGTGGTCTACAGCTATGCCTCAAGTCCGCCAGTCTTGTCACATCGTCCATTCGCTTCATCGCATCGTTCGTGAGGCTCAACATATCACAGTTGATCCATGTCAAATCGTCCTAAGCCAAACAATTTGGAACAGTGTTCAGACCGAGATGAGACTCAGCATCACATCCAATCTCTTCACTTATCTAATCGAAAAATCTGAACACCACCTCCGAACGATTCACCATTTCTTCGCCATTTTGCGTATGTGTTGAGATTGCTTGTGGAAGCGTTTTGAAACCTCGGAGTACTTCGAGGATAATGCATCGAGGATAATACATCAAACACGCAATGTGGTCTCGTAGAGGAGAATTAAGCTTGCTTTGTGAAACAACTGAATTGTCAAATTCGGATAGATTTTATCAATGTGGGCATGAGTACTGCCATGGTTGATCGCCTCTTGAATTGAAATCATGGTCATTCTCCTTGGAGAATCCGGTCACTTAACCCTCGGAGCGTGCAATGCGCATTCCACTAAACGTTCGAAACTGAATATGTGATACACACGCATCAGAGACTTAACTACGGCCGCTCTTGGAAATATCTAAGGCGATTCTGGCCTGATATTGGTTCGGACACTGAAGTGCAATTAGGAGAATAGTTCCGGTTATCGATAGACTTCTACGGCCGTGATACTGCGTCGGACCAGTTGTGATAGCAACATTAATCCAGCCCCTGTATTATCGTTCCAGCAAGAATTGACGTCTGGCCTCAGTATTGGAAATGCACATTGCTATGCCTTTCGCGTTGCACGTGCACGTGATGTGTCATGACAAGCCTCATTATTGGCCTGTGGCGCTGTTCCAATTTCGGTGGTGCTAATGTGTGTGGTTGACATGGCCAAAGGGATAGAATTCACCTGTAGAGAATGATTGCTGCGACAGTAATGAAATCCACAACTTGAACAGGGCCAACTTTAGCGATATGCTCTATTTATTCATTCAGATGCGACATTTGTGGGGTTTGACCTGATTTACCATTCCCCCTGGTGCGAAGTGAAACATTTATAAGATTTACTTTTATTCGGGGTAGGGTGGAGTGGAGTGGAGTGGGGTGGGGTATCAAAACAATTGAGGAGTGGCTTGAAGTTGAAATGAGTGCCAGGTTCGGTTAGGAAAGTACAAAATCGTCTTGGCAACATTTCGAGCATGACACAAAAGAACAAGTGACATAGTTAACTGCTGTTTGTGATAATGAAGAGTCCAAATGGCGCAGGCGTAGAATGCGTGGGATGAAGAGCGATACAGAATGGTTTTCAGGGCCGAGATGTGTTCAATTCGGTGATACAGTTGGACTGGCATATTATTGGCAGGATGCCAAAAATGAGTCTATGACATCCAATACCCGTAGTTATTGAAGCAGACGATTTATTAGCACGGGATAAAATTTTTGCTGCCGAAAACCACCTTTCTGAATCCTGGTGGAAAGACGAAGAGTATAAGCAGATGTTGAAATCCTTAAATGGTCACACACACACACACATCATTCGACGGCATGGCAACAAGCTCACGTGTCCATAAGCACCCATCACTCTTGATTGTTGTTCTGTTATATCGGAATATTCGATTGGTCACCCCATAGCCCTGATCTGAATCTCACTGGGCACAGTTTGGTGCATGCAGAGCACACGTGAGTTTTTCACACTGTTGAGCGCCTGAAAACTGTAGTCACGTGAAAGTTGGGTATATTGGGAGCGAACGCTTTGAAGGGTATTTCGGGAAATCCATCCCAAACGTAGTGTTAAGATGATATAAATAACCGCTATTTTGCTCCATAACTAACGAGGAAATGTGTGTGGTTTTCACAACCACCGCTCCTCCCCTCACAATTCGCGAAAGAAAACCACGTTTGATGCAACCAACTGAACGCGGTGCGTTTGACTTGGAAACGTTTTGCGCTTTTCAGAACCAACCAAATTCCACTGTAATTGTTTCCCAAACAAAGTGACGCCCCTATGGGAAACTGTATGAGTGAGATAATTGGGATGTGGGGTTGGCTAGAGAGAGATGAAGGATGGCTGGCCTCAATGAAGTCATTTCGCACAGCATTGCACAGTAAAAACTGATAAAATAAATCTGAATACACATTCCGTTCAACGGAGCACAGTTAGCTGGCGATCGCGATTGCTACTTCTCGACTTGACTCATTTCGATGAATTGGTCTGGCATGTTATTGTAGCAAACTCCAGCCTGGGTTGGGCTGGATTTTTGTGGCATGAATCAAATTCCAAAACAACCATTTGCATCAGCGTTCGCGTCTGAGTAGAATCAATCGGTCTTTGCGGGCCATATTTCGATAGACCGAAATCGGATCTGACCTCCTCACCAAGTAAATGAAGACGGCTACGTTCTTTGGAAATACTGTGGTCTGTACTCTATGTAGGCAATTAGTTTGTTCCCTCGATCCTACTAGCTGCCAAGAGCTCCGGCAGACTGCACACCTTAACTGATTTTTTGAAAAGATTCGATCATTCTGTTTCATTATTTCCCTCTTGTGATCTTTAAAATTCCCTCAGTATTTACTCGCCCGTTTTATATACTCGCGTGTTTTCACTCATCTTCCTTGCTGGTATCCAGTTTTATCTGCCAGTCATAGAGTTAGAGACGATTCAATTCTACTCCGGTCTGTTAAAAATTATTAACGCTTGTTCAAGTTTATGACCGACAAACATTTTACCCCTTGCTGAAACTTCTGCAACAATATTCTATCAAATACCACTCACCGATTGCACACAAAATTTAAACACTGGGTATCCACTTCCGTAACCATGTGTATACTCCGACCACTACCTACCGTTTATCTGTTATTCTATATCTTTCGAGATTTCTGGCACAGAAAGCATCCGTCAGAGAACAAATTGTTTCATGCTCTATGTAAATGATAAACATTTTCATATTTTTACACCACCTTCCTCTCTCTTAGATTTAGGACTCAATATACGATGATAAATGACCCTGGTATGAACTGAGCCGAAAATCCATGCATTAGGATGAAGGCGTTGGGCAGCGGTGGCCAAGTGGTTAGGTCATTTAATAGTGACCTGGGTGTCCTGGGTCCGAACCGCTCCGCTGCCGCCCGTCTTCCCTTTATCTGTATTTTCCCCAGGCAGCCTTTGTATGGCCACAACCCCCTTCCTGAAAATTGACTGCACATTTGTATATTCAATAAATAGGAAAAGGAAGGAAAAAGACATTCTTTGACTTGACTTGCATGGCATCACGTACGCACGCACGCACCGCGTTAACTGGACCAATGGAATTCCGTTCCATCTAGTGAACTCATTCAGTTCGATTGGCCGAACGTCAGACATTTTACTTTCTCCGTATATTTATCATCCCAACAACAATGGGCCGATATATGCAATGTCATTAAATGAAATATGCCCACTGCCATATTGAAAAGAAAGTCCGGTGGGCGAAACAAGCTGTTTATTTTGATAAATTCATTGACGGGCCATTACGATTATATTCGGTTATTTGGGTTTGTCGATCTGGTTTTGATCGCATCAAACTAAGTACAGAATGTATGTTAAGATTCTGTATTTAGTTTGATGCGAGCAAAACCAGATCCACGAACTCAACTAACCCTATATTATTGTATTGACTCGTTGATGACTCGAATGATGCGTAATGCATCAAACACGTAATGTGGTTTCGTAGAGGAGAATTAAGCTTGCTTTGTGAAACAACTGAAGTATCAAATTCGGATAGATTTTATCAATGTGGGCGTGAGTATTGCCATGGTTGATCGCCTCTTGAATTGAAATCATGATCATTTTCCCTGGAATCTACTCCTTTAACCTTCGGAGGATATATATTCACATACGTGTGAATCCGGGCTGTGTGTCAAACAAATCCTAGTACAATTATCTTTATGGAAAAGAAAGACGTTCCATGGTTTACAATGCGGATTCCTGGAGAACCGAGAATCGAGAACGGACGGATATAAATAACTGCCATATCGGATACGCTAAATGCGACGAGTGTTCCTAAACTCCTCGGAGAGGAGCAAAAACTGAATACTGATGCTCGTATATCAGTGAGTGCAATAGTGAAGTTTGAGCCCTAACTATACTTGATCTTGGAGGTACCTTTCATTTTGCAGTCTGTTTTTCAACCCACCCGAAGGGACTGTTAGGATCATTAAATCTCTCTCTCTCTCAATTCGACTTTGGATGAGTTTGTGATGTTTAATAATCAAGCATTGTTGTCTGGTTTCTATACTCACAATCTCATAACTGTTATCAGCAAAACCAGCCATAATCAAACGATCAGCATCGATTGAGCTTTATGCGACTGGTATGAAATGTGGCAGTGAAATCGGGAAGTGCCAGAGGACCCCAGCAACCATAGTTAGTTTAGTTGTATGACACTGCACATAATTTGAACTCTTTCGATCAGCATGTCCAACTGAGCATTTGGAACCCGAGAGCGTACTTCAACGCTTACTGTCGTCCATCTATAGATGAACGGCTGTCGTCCTTCGTCTGTTTCTCGTATGTACCGATGACTCATGCCACGCACACACACACCCACACACACGCTCTCGAGCCGGGTAGTGTGGCTGGCTGGCTGGCTGACTGACTCATTTACACGTAGGCAACAGTGGGGGTGACATAGGACAATTAATGTTCCCTCAATCCGGTCCACCTACTCCTCCCACAGTCTTCACATCCACCATCCTACCAACGCATGCAAATCGTGGCCACCACAGTCACGATTACCCGCACTGTATTACTATAGAATCACCATGCGATGAGCGCTGAACATCACGATAAATGGGTCTCAAACACCTGGAACACCAACAGCTAACGTAATTATCCCGAATCAGTGACAGTGATATCGCACTGGCGAGGCGACAGAGTTCATCATTCCATTAACCCGGAGATCGCATGCCAGAATTCCTTCATCAACGTCGTCTAACTAATAGGAACGTGTGACACCACGGGGCAGCGTTACACAAATACATACGACTCATAATGTATCGAGTATTGTGAAAATGATAGAAGGAAACACCGTGATCGAATTCTAGAGTATATATCATCATATTCACTTAGTTCCATCGACAACCACGGTATCGTCATGGTTAGTGTAAGCGAATAAAACAATAATAAATAACCTTGGTTCAAAGACAGAGAAGAGTAATCGAAATGAACTTGAACACATGAAGATGACTCTCAGATGCCCCGGCGTTGTGCCCTCGTAGCTCAGTGGTTAGAGCACTGGTCTAGTAAACCAGGGGTCGAGAGTTCAATTCTCTCCGGGGGCATCACACATTTCGCTCGCCACAGCTCACATGCATACAGGTTCTACCTCTGAAGCATTGAAACTTACATTTCAGTCGGTACCGTATAAACTTCGCAAGACACAGCACGCACCGGTTGCACACGTAGGTAAATCCACACTGGAATATGTGAATGCGTCGAGCAGCGCGTTCATTGTGTGCGAGGGCGACCGAGAAATCGATCCGTTTAATGATGAACTTGTATTGTTATCTATCGTTTCGCCCCCTGCAGATATGTGCGTTGTGAATTCACAATCTCATTATGATCGATCGTGTTGACGGCGTGGAGGCATGTTCAAATACATGCCCCGACCCGTTAAGGAATCGGCCACATTTGTACAAGTTACTTAATGTTCCGTTCAACTTAACGTAACTCAGTACGTGTCGTTTGTCGTTTTGCACAATGAAGGACGCGCTTTTATTCAATCACGGACCGCGAACCTGTGTTGTTTTGCCATTTGCGTTGACTTCGGCGTCCACCTTGATTAGCGCATGTCTAGACCGATCCGGATTTGTTAGTGATGCATTACATTAGTCTTCTGTGATATATTTCCAAAATTTCAAACGAGTGAATTATCCATTCAAATGCGAAATTGTTTCTTTGTTGTGTTGTATGTTTAGATTATCTCCTCTAAGCTTGCTTTCTGTAATGATTGTAGTGGTAGTGGTAGTATGCACGGAATTCGGAACACGAACCACCCGATAGGAATCACAGGACACGAATTAACGATCCGCCATCACGGACTGGATTACGGAAGCACTAGACCGCAATGGGAAAAGCTTGCAAAATCCCACGTGAACGAGACGCGAAGAAAAGGCCACAAGACCGGCAACCCGAAGTCCGCTTATATGAAGAAATGAAAGCGATTAAATATATGCAAAAATGAAGATCATTGGTTATCTAGCCATTTACCAATCATTGACTGTCATGCGTGAATGACATAGTACGAAACTGCTGCACAGCATTCAAACAAAAAAACGCAACGTACTTGGACATTGGAAGATGAGAAACAAAATACATTCAGCGGTGTGAGGACTATTCGTCGACGGTAGGATTGCACTCAGTGGAAACAGGCATATGACCGGATCAATAAAACCGGCGAAAAGCATCACTAACTATTTCCTTCACCCAGTGATCACAATTAACGGAACTTTTGGGAAGGCTTATGGTGACCGAGTTGTTCACCTG
>UZAN01047400.1:0-13864 GCA_900618425.1 Echinostoma caproni
CACCACCACGGACATGACCGAGATAGGTATTGGTCCTCTCAGTATGGTAATTCCCGCGAGAGCAGACCCCAGACTCTGACCCCTTATTCAGACCCCTGACTCCAATTGCAAATGAAACCTCAGTTCTCGCACGAACACCGACTGACCTGATACCTCCCATACCAAACCACGGACTAGGCGTTTCTCGAAAAATCACCAAACACTAGGCGACTGGATGAAAGCAGTCAACCTACCTGTCTGGTGTTTTCTAGAGTCCCACGGGGCTCCGTACTAAGTCCCATCGGTTTCTGATTTGTATCATTGATTTCCCTAAGCTTTTCGTATAAGCGGCTGACGTTACTATCTGGGGTGGAAACGCATCTGAAGCAAAGTCGGCGATTGACCGAATCAAAACATGGTCAGTTTATTGATGCTTACCAATAAATAATGGTGACGCTCCTAATCAACTTTCCTGGGTGAGCAGTTCAACTCGAATCCAGAAGGTAGATGAGCACATAATTTTCGGGTACTCGCTGAAGAGCAACCTCCCCTATTTCCCAATAACCACAAATCCAGTAAATCTGCTTTTCATGTCTTAAAACGTATTAAACGCTCTTTCCCACGCATAACCGAAGAGGACTCCCCTTACTCTGTGGAACACACATACGACCGCTTTTAGAATATGGTAGCCAAATTGCACACGCTGGCCTCATTTTTGACCGCTATTCTCTAGAATGTGCGCTGCGAATAGCCATGAAACTAGTACAGAGCCTGTCAGAAATCCTGTTTCCTATCCAACTTAATCAGCTTAATCTATATCCCATTTGACCCATTGTTACTTGTGAGTAGTGGTGTGGGATAAAACAGAACTCTTAAAACACCGGCGCAGAAGATTCGTTCTCTCCAACTTCTTCACTCATAGTGACATCTCTTAGAAAGGAATAAACTTCCAATAGAGATTGAGAATTCGTCCTCTAAAAGGGTTTTCTAAACCCTGCAAGAATCACACCTAGGGCTCACCTTTCCCCAGAACTATTTGACTGCCATCTTATGGGGGGGGGGGGGTGTGGCACCTATACTATCTCCTGCTTGCTCCTATCACCCCATATTCTCTCAATTTCCCTTACCTCTTCCCAAATTTCTCAATGCATGCAATCTCAATCTAGTGGCATCTTAGTGGACCCCGCACCCTTTGTCCATTAATCTTCTTTTCATCTCGTGCAGCAAACTGCAGAAAAGAAGAAAAATACGGAACCGAGACTATTTGGCACAGCCTTAAACCTGAGTACTACTTCAAGACTTCAAGACTATTATGCTTGAGCGCCATTCTTGATACGTGATATTGCTGTAGTGGAAAAGATACTACATATATGAATGATCAGGAAGTTAAATATACATGCAACGGACTCATATAAGGGTTGTTTGGGTGTATGATGGGTCCTGTTCCTTGGAAGTGTGGCTCCGGTTGATAATGTGCAGTGGAGCTGAAAACGATGGCTGCTGCATTTGACGGACCGCTTGACGATAACTGATAATGTACGCGTAATGCTTCGGCAACACTCAGAGAACACGTGAGTAGTCACGAACTCTCTGTATTATGTTGTAAGTTTTTCCGCGTATTTAAATAAATTGTACAACAATATCATAGGAAACTAGATAGAAAAGTTGGACACTATACTACACCTCACATTCTGCTGTCAGAAAAAACCTTTTGACTCGCAGTGTCGGAAGCCACAAGATCAGCCTACAACATAGTTGTCTGGACGCATGATTGGCCCGGGGCACACATTGTCCTGTGAAAACTGAACTGAACTGAACTGACACTCATTCTGCGTGTACTGCATAATGCCAACCCAAAATGAGTTGGAAACGAGTACACAGCTTGGGAAAATGGGTCCATCCAAAACGGGATGGCCTCTATATCAATGGTTTGCTGCTCGTGGAACTCCAGAATGCAAAAGAAGGGACTTTGTGCTATACAAGGCGCCATTCATCGAGAGCAGACAGCCGCACCCGCAAAGCGGTTATCTCAGGTCCTCACTATCCCATGGACACCCCGGTGGTAACCTCCGAGCAAAGCTTAACACAATTGCAAGTAACCGGGTCCCTGGACCACATTCCAAAAAACGGAGAACTTCTTTCGAGGCTTACCCCACTGACATTACGACCACCAAACAGCGCAACCACCCGCAGATACTCTCCTTTGTGATGATAAATGTTTGTAGCATCATAAACAAGAGAGATGAGGTGACTGATACTCTTGGCACCGTTGATCTGTGCGTTCTCACGGAAACGTGGTTGCTTGAGGAACTAAAAATCGATGACTGGATCCCCAACTTCAGCATTACCGCTCCGATCGTATTAACTCACTTGGTGAAGGTTGCATGCTACTAGTGCGGCAAGTGCTTTGTCAGTCAGTGATGCAATTCATGGCTAGCTCAATAAACATCCAATCAGTGGCCTGTATACTGCACATGAATCCCCCTTTCATGGCAATCGGGATCTATCGCAGCCTAAGCTCATCACACCTAGAAGATGAGGAATTTCTTCAGGCTTTGCGTGGAGCTGCCATTTCAGGATATTGGCTCTTGTTCTAGGTGATTTCAACGCGCACGCTATGAACTGGGCACAAACATCATGTCGCGGAAATGGATCTGATATGGCTTTGCTCAACATCATATCTGATCTAACCCTCATGCAGCAAAGGATGGTACCCACCAGTCTCAGACCTGAACAAGTACCCTCCACTCTCGATCTCGTTTTAACGAGTAAAGTCAATGACATCTCGGGAATAATGACCGAAGTTCCTTCAGGAAGAAGCGGCCATTCACTGGTGTACTTCAAATTTCAACGAATGGAAACCTCAAAGCCCAAAACTGGAATCCAAAGATTCCACAATGTCAACATTGTTAAGTTAGTCAACGAAACGTAGGAACTATGCTGGGAAAATCTGAGCTCCATAGAGGAAACCTGGAACCAAATGAGGTACAACATCGTACACCTCACAGAGGTCTACATGCCTATAAAATGAATGCGGCTTGAGAGGACACAAACCTTGGTTCCATTCCAGAGTCTGCCGAGCGCTCAAGAAGAAACCTCAGGCATGGATGGCGTTCAGTAGGCAGCGGATCCCTCTGCTCTTTGCTTGCTTTAAACGACTCCGCAATAAAACTATAAAGGTAGTACTGGGGCTGGACTGAAGTATGAACTAACCATAGCGAGTTCTCAACAGATCCAAAAGATATTTAGACTATGCTGAAGCTCGATCCTCCTCAAAAAAGTGATCGGCAATGCTCTCCACATGAATGGACAACTCTTGACCGTCGATAAGAAAATTGCCGACCTATTCCTCGCTTCATTTCAAAAGGTCTTTCGTCGAGATAGCTTGAGCAACTATTTTACTCTCGACCGAGTGAACGACATGCCAGATATGCCGATCTCCGCATCGGACGTGGGAAGAATCGTTAAGACCCTTAAAACCTCAAATCCGCGGGACCAGATAATATTTATCCACCCATCCTAAAACCTTTAGATTCTTTAGTGATCCCCCAACTAGTCAAAATGTTCAATGATTCTCTGAACACAAGCCGGGTTTCGGAGGATTGAAAAGATGCTGCAATCGTTACAATATTTAAAGAAGGTATTTAATCGGATCCGTTCAAATATCTTCCAGTCAGTCTCATCAGCATTGTTGCTAAGCTCCTGGAGCTCATTCTACGAGACTGTATAGGCGCAGCTTCTTCAAATCGGTTCTTTTTGCAACGCCCAGCACGGATTCATCGATGGCACATCTCGTCTAACAATTTGGTTCGTTTCCTGGACGTAGTAACACAGAAATTAGATGAGGGGACAGAAGTGGAAGAGTGCTACTTGGACCTCCAGGAAGCATTGGACTCAGTTAACCTCAGGTTGTTAGATTTCAAGCTCAGAGAAACTGGGTTCAATTCGAAAACCTGTTACAGGATTAGGGCGTTCTTTTCTGGGTAGATCTACGGGGTGCGGGTGCGGGGACGTCTGTTGGCTGTGGGTTCCCCCACGAGCGGGGTCCCACAGAGATGTATCCTAGTTTCCCTTCTCTTTCTATTGTATGTCAACGACATAACGTTAGGGCTACAGAACTCCTGCCTTTTTACGTGGACGACATCAAGTGAGTCGAAAACCTGGACGACAGGTTCTCCTTGCAGAGTGATATCTTGAAGGTATACGAATGGTCTCAAAAACTGGACCTCCCACCCAACGCATCGAAGAGTCACCTGCTAGCCAAAATCACATATCCTGTCCCCAGTCAGATCCTCACTACGGACAGAGCATATGCAACCCTAGCTTAAACATTAGGGATAATGGACCTCGGGATAAGAGTCTCCAACACCTTTTCCCCGACCTTCCTCTGAAGCAGCAGCCTTGAAAGCCAGGCGTGCTCTTTTTAAACTCCGAACGGTAATCGAAAACCGCTGCCCTAGTGTATTCATGCCCTGTACGCAGCCATTGTAAGGCCTCACCTCGAGTACTGTGTTCAGGCTTGGACACCCTATATTCGGACAGGCATCAAAGTCCTAGAAGACGTTCAGCGACTAGCAACCCAGATGGTCTGGGATCAAAAAGTACTCAACTACTCGGAAAGGCTAGACTCTTTCAACCTGTTCTCTCTAGAACATCGAAGGATAAGGAGAAACCTCATGAAAGTGTACAAAGCCCCCGGAAACATGGAGCAGTCACCCATTGGACCCATCTTAACTTTTCGAAAGTGGTCCAGGATTAGAGTGGAGACTTCAGAGAGTCCACTGGTAAAAACTAGGTCCAGTATATGATCACCTCTAGTTGGGGTGTTTGTGTATTGGATCCATTTGCCGATCCTTATTCTGGATAAGAAGTCATGAAGGGTACTCGCCGACACGGCGAGAAGTAAGGTTTCTCTTTCTCTCTGTTTGCAGATAGACGGAGAAACGGATCAATTGAAGAGGTGGACGCACACTCGTGAGCACACCACCGAAGGAATTCTGGACGCTCGATTGGCCCGTGGCCACTACCAGTCCTGTGCAACCTGACCTGACCTGACCTGACCTACTTGGCGCCGTAAGAGAAGTCCAGTTTATGTTCGGGAAGTTAAAGTCCCCTGCGATTAGTTTCGCCCCAGGCAGACTGCCGGTCATATAATTAAAGAAGTCAAGAATTGGTTTGAGATTTAAAAAGCCATAACCAGGTAGTCTATAAACACATCCTATGTTTAGAACCATATTTTTTAGGACGACTGAAAACCACAGGGAGTCTGGGGTCCTATCGAGAAGCTGGTGTTTCAAAAGGGAAAAAGACAGAGGCTTTCTTACATATGCCAGGCATTCGCCTACACGACGGTTTGTTCGGAAGTTCCTGATGGTTAAATAACCTAGAAGGGAAAATTCTTCAGTTGGTGTGGTTTCGGGGATCCAAGACTCGGTGATAAGTATTATATCAAGGTCTAATGTGAGTGTCAGGCACTTTAATGTCTCTATTTTTGGGCAGATGAAGCGTGCATTGTTAAGGCCTAGCTCGACCAAAGACCTAACAGAGATAGGGGAGGAATCAATGACTTGTGGGGCTTGTGATTTCGATTGAGGGGTGTGTGCAGGTAGAATGCGGGGATCGTTTGTGATAGGGAGTGGGTTTGGGTGTATTTGTGCAGGGTCAGATATAGAGGTAGAGGTAGAAATGTGGCTGGTAGCAGGACTCCCATTGTGGTGCGGAGAGTTTAGACATCCGGTGAAACAGTGAGGGAGACTTTTGAAAGAGGGCAATGGCGGGGACAGCATTATGATTTGTGGGTTGAAAAGGGGGACATGTGGGTAGGGGTGGTGGAATGGAGGGAAATGTTGGATGTGTTATTGTATGTGAGGGAGCGGGTGTGGTTGGGGCTTGGGGGCTGTTTGTAGGAAGGAAACAGCGTTTGTCCTGCAGATGGTGGTTTACGAGGGTATTGAAAGCGGGATTGTCGTGCTAAGTGTACAGGTTGAGGATAAGGCTGTAAAGCGGCAATTGGTGCTTGTTTCTTGGGAGGGCAACCCAGAATGAATTTGAGAGGCGTTTTTGGAGGGGTGTTTACCACTGAGGCTGGGCGGGGGTTAAGTTCAGGGGGGGTAAACTAGATGCTTTCTTTGCTGGTGTACGGGGCTTCATGATGAGTTCTCGATGTAGAAGCCATTTTCCGGTGGGATGAGCGACTTCCACCAGAAGACAAGTGCGGTCTTTTATTCAGTGGGCGTCCAGGGGGTGGGAAGCGAATAAGCGTCCAGGTCTACACTTGTTAATAGAGGTATGATTTGGCTACTGACTGTGGTGACTTCAGCAGTAGTGTTACGTGATTCGCGAACGGGTGAAGTTGGAATTGCCGGATTTCTGGGTGTGGTTTTTTGAGTGCACTTCACAACATCTCTCTTGGTAGAGGCGTTTTATCGGGGGTCACCCGAACGTTTTTGAAGTGAGTGTTGACTGCAATCGTGGCCTGACTTCGGATAAACTCTTGTGTATATGAAGGATCTTGGAAGCATCGGCATTGCACCAAGAGCATGTTACAAGCCCACAGGATGGTACATTTTACCGAATCCAGTGAGAATCTATCCGGTACGTTGAATACTATGGCATTGCGTGCATTTTGAATGCGATGTGTGACCTATGTGGAAATTGAATCGATGAAGTTTCCTACGTGTAGCAAACGTTCTTCAGTATTAGGGATTGAGGGGTCAAAGAAATGGTAGAGAGGGGTAAGTGAAGCTACTAGTTTCTCGAGAGAATTCATTTTGGAAGATAGGCAATCCAAGTCACTTTCAATCTTTCTGCATTCTCACTTGTTTCCACGAATATGTCAGACATGGATACAGAGCAAGGAACAGGAAGAAATGGTCTAGCTTATGGCAGCCGGGTACGGCGAGTTTTAGATGGCAAACTAATTGTGGTGTGCGTCTTATTATGTCCTATATTCAAAAACAAGCTATTTGTCCTTATTTAGATAAAAATAGCCAATTCGCGATAACAAGCAGGAACGCACGTTGGTGTAGTGCTGATATCAACCATGGCTCATGTTGCTGATACGGTCGTTTTTGAACGAATGATAAGAAGTTGCCATAGATCCCTGGACGGATTCTTGGAGGACTTCCGTGAATTCCAAAGGGTTACCTGCACTTCGTTCTACGTTTATGCACCAATGACAGCCAAACAACTGATACGAGAGAAAGTTTTGTCGAAAACTGACAATGGTTGAGGGTTTTCCGTACTATTTTACCAATTATTGCTGCGTAAGTCACAGAAGTCGCGGCGCAACTGCAACCGGGTAGTTATGTCTCTCATTTCTAATGCATTGAACCCATTTTAGGCTGCAAAATATCGATTATCCGGCATTCATCGGAATTTGAGAGGTAGAGAGGGAGTACCGAGTGATAAAACGTTGTCTGATGCTCATTCATATTTTCTTGTGGGTCAGAGAGATTTGTATATACTTAATTGTCGTCTATCTAGATAACATGCAGAGGAAGTGTGTAGTTTGATGGACACTTTTAGAAGTACTCAAGAGCTAAGGAATTTCGCCACACACAAGTTCCGGAGACCCTTTACTACGGTGGATATTAGATCCGTACGTCGAGGAAGATCTCATTCGGATGCACGTGGCGATGCGGGGAACATTCGGGATGTGCTGGGGAATCAGGGAGAGGTTAGGATAGGGCTGAACGAAGACGTCGTTCGTTACATTTTTTTTGTTCCTGAGGCGGACAGGTTATGCCGTGAGGATCAGTTTGACTTTAGGAAACCTAACTACCAACCGAGTGGAGACGAAAAATAAGCACCTAAAGGCAGGCTTGTCTCCTTGATGATCATTAGTGGATGTATTGTAGAAAGTGCTACAACGATTAAGGTCACTGGAAGTGACGCATGGAATTTGCCTTGCTAAAGATTTCATGAGGGGGTATCCGACCCTAAGCGGCATGCAGTCGTTAAAACCGTTGCTCATACGAGCAGCACCAATTGCGCGGAATATATTGTTAAGTAACAGAAAATCATGTAAGATTGAACGAATTGCTCACGAGAGAGGCTTCTTCATGGTCGTGGATAGTAAGGGCAAGGATTATAAAGTAGTTACTGCAGGGGAAAAGTAAGTGTTATTTCTATGCGCAATGGTTGTTGCCCTGCCAGAATTTAGCCAGGGTATTCGATCTGATTAATTGGGATATTCAAAGTCTTATTCCAGATAGATGGATTATAAACAGCAGAGAAAGGCGTTCAGATCAGAAGTCCACTGTGGTAATGACAGCTTCAAGAAACGTCATGGGTAAGACATCGAAGTTAACTGAAACAGAGGATGTCCTTCAAAAGCGGAGCGTCTCTTTAAACAGTTTAGGTACAGTGCATTACAATTTTCAATGCTATCAACTTCGACGTGTAGCAGCTATGAAAGAAAAGAACTCGGATATCTAGATATTATTTGATAGACGGGGATCAACAACACAGACTACGTAGAGTAAGCTCACCTGTCTTCCGTCTACGAGCGTCAAGGTGAGAACCGATAGTCCACCAGTAGCTTCAAAAAGCGGTTCGATAGAAAAGCGGAAATCAGTTTTAGTGCGTAGAGTAGTCGACAGTGATGACGATGAAATAGCTCCAGGTGACCCATCGGGGCACGCTGTGTTCCGAAGACTGACAACAACGACATGAGCAAAGTACAAACTGGACGCTAAACGCAGAAGGCAAACCAATCCGGCATCACCAATGAAGGCCAATTGTTGCATTTTCTGCAAATCTGCGTAAAACACGGTCGATTTGGAGTTTATCTCGTTTTTAAATTCACCATGGGACACTTTTGAAAAGCTGACAAAAAGTTAGTTTTATTTGTATTCGTCGATGACCTTTGGCTGAAAGTTTCAGAATAGTATTTAAAACAGCTTTCGATAGTTATATGAAAGGTGCAGTTCTTATTGATGAAGTTTGGGTACATTTCCTTACAGAAAATTAGTTCATATATACCAATCAATAATTATCTTATTTTTTGTGTTAAGTAAACTTCCTTTTATTTTTTTGGTTCTCCGCTGCAGCATGGAATATGACGTTTTATATTAAGTCATTAATAAGCGAAATAAGTTTTGAGCCACAGATGTCTCAAGTTGAGATTTTGTTTATGACTTGGATAATGGGAATTGATCAAATGACCCTGAGTTTTTTTAATTAAACTGCGTTTGATGCTGCGCGCTTACCGGCCTTGTACAGTGAAACGATCACCTGTTACTCTCGAGAGGTTACAGCATTCTTGAGTTGATGGAGTGCCTTATTACCTTTGGACCCAGCTGCTAGATACTGAGGCGTCGGTATTCAGGTTTCATCACTGACGATACCGAAGTCCCTAATGTCCTCGCTCCTCGCTGGAGGTAGATGGCTTTCCGTGGTCGCACTTTGCCCATCACTATTTATACCAACTGACATCAACTGTTGTCACTTGCTTAGGTTCAGCGAGAGTTCCTATGGAACCGTCCACTCATAGATAAAGCTCAGATCCTCTTGTAACTGCTGGACATCTGGCCGGCCCATGATTTTAACGTCGTCGGCAAACAAGCAGAGCGGCAAGTGCAGACCACGGACACATCATCTTTGTCGACGACCTAAATCTAGTGAACTCAGAACCTGTGGATCAACTAGAAGCCGATCCGACTAAGGTTGTCCGGTGAACACAGAAATGAGACGTGGAGATAAAAGTAACCAAGTGTCATGTTCCGATCGCCGTATGGTTTTCGGTCCAATTGGCTACGACCACGCAACCGACAGTATTCGCTCAAGTGGACCAAATGTTTGATGTGGAAAGTTTGATTCGCGAGGAATATAAGCCCTGGCCGCCGCACAAAAAGCTAGGGGGCAATTGTTCCGGCTTAAGGCGGCCCTATCGTCAACGAAGACTGATTTTTATACCTCTGTATAAGGACATAGTTAGGCCGCAGTTATAATAATGATTACCCATCTGGGCGCATTGCTTGAGAGAAGATATCAATTGCATTGAGGGGGTGCAACGGTTAGTCACTAGGATGAGAGCGGGAACGAGGGGTAAATCATATTAGGAGACGTTAAAACCCTAGGGCTTTTCCCGATGGAGACATCTGAGAGGCAAAATCATTAGGACCTTCAAAATAATGACTGGGTTAGAAGCGGACAGCCTGTTTACCCGAGAACCGCTCGAGTCAACAAGAGGGCATCATTTGAAGCCAATGAAACCCAGGAGCCAACTCAACCTTAGAAATAACTTCTTCACGAGTAGAGTGATAAATGAGTGGAACCAACTGCCATCTTCACTGCTGGACGGTGGATGAGTTCAAAAGGTAACTATATAGGGTCTTCATTATCCTTTATCCAGAGATTTTGTAGGAGACCTACTATTGACAGTAGCTGTTCCATGCTGCCTTTTTTGACCCCAACTGAAGTTCGTTGTGTGAGCGTTTTCGAAATTTTGCCGCGGGAATCGAGAAGCTATTTGATTTGAGAATACTGGAAGCAGAAGGCAAATCGAGAGGCCAGACGTTACAAGTTGTGTCTGAAACACGGTAGACAGTCTTGGATCAGGTGAAAGTGGGAATTGAAACACACACCTTGGACGCCTATTGATAAGCAGCTGTGGGATCGACCACAGTCCAGGGTCTCAGCGTCTCACAGTTTCGAAATTGTTTCTCGCAAGTTAGTTGCATAGTGCTTTTCGTCTACCTTCAGGCTCACTAACCCACACCCTAGCTCTTACATTGAGACAGAATTGACCCTTTTCCCGTAATTTAATCTTTCCGTAACCAATAGGAATGGCTAAAGGTGCTTCACGTAAACATCCTGCGAAAGTAGCGGCTACTCGCATGTCTAAACGAGCAGACCGCTGTGGCAACCCCCAATGCTCAAGCGGTCAAGTAGTCGATGGAATCCAGTGGAAAACTTGCTACGCATAGTTTCACCCGGATTGCGAGAAAGTCCCACAGGAACTAAACAACAAATACTGTGAGGATGAGAGGCTAATCCTGGTCTGCCTTGTATGCAAGGAGGTAATAAGTAGGATCGGGACCACAGACAGGGAAGTATCGGTAGAACCGGAGAAGATGAATAGTGGACAGGATGGGGGGTTCAAAAGAAGGGGAGGAGTCACTTACTAAAGTGTTACCTCATAACTGCAGGGGTGACCCTCAAGATGCCGACAAAGAGGAGGAAGCTATTAAAAACCAAGGGACAAAGCAGATCGGAAAACGTAAAGCGAGTCCAAGTAAGCCACTTAAATCGGTGAGTAGGCCAACTACGGCAGTTGAGCTGCCTTGTGCATGCTTCACGGGCTTCGTGAAGTATACATTATTATATTGTTATAGCAGGGACTAAAAAAGAAGAAGAACAAGAGGCTCAGAGCGGGTAAACCAACCGCAGCAAAGTGTCGGGCTAGATAAGGGATTGGAAGCCATCAAGGATAAGGTGTCAGCTTTTGAAAGAGAACTCCAAAATATCGCCAAAACCCTGTCCGAGCCCCAACAGACACGTGAATAGGCCTTGGGAAGACACAAAAGTGTTGTAGTCAGAGGCATTTCTAAGCCCTTCAAGAAAGAAGAGCGCCTGAGGGACCGAGCCAACCGATATCATGTGGTTAACCTACTCAGATATGCCAACCTGCGCCTAGAAAAATGGCGGACCGGTAGCAGAATTGAAAGTTAACCCCAACCCGTTTTGGTAGAGTTCATCAAGCCGAGACACCGGGACTAGCTTCTGGTGGCAGACGGCAAAATTAGGACAGCCACAAAAGGAGGTCCAACGGTGCAACCTGACGACAACGGGAGATGCAGGGGAAAATCGGCCACCGGCCCACCAGCATCACTGAGCTACAATACGGGGATACTGAGTTATCCACTACTGTTGGTAGACAGGATACAAGGGTCGCCTGAGAAGCGGTTTTCAGAAAAGATAACTCGGGTTATAAAACTGCGCCCAGGTAAGAGCCCGCAACTCACTCCTCAAGGACCATCCATGGCGGGTTTAAAAGCCGCGAAAAACCCGAGGACACCAAGCAGAAATAGGGTCCCACATCGGAGTGGACCAAAACGACAGAGCCCTCGGACCTAAAAAAGGTCGGGGTGCTCGTACCTAAAATTCGAGCGACAACACAACTTCCCTAATAGGGGGGTGTAGGGCTACTTGTAACCCATACTAATGCGGCGAGCATAATAACCAATTGGCCTGAGCTTAGGGTCTGCTGCTGGGGAGCAGATGTGATTGCAGTCACTGAAAAGTCGCTTCGTTCAGAGAGCCTCACGAGCTACGTTAAAAACAGAGTTGATAGACAAGTTGGTAGAATTGACGATGGTGTCCTAGTAGTGGGGCATTATCACGAGCAATATGATGGTCCGCGGATAATCACACCCAAGGTCTTCGACTCAGTGAACCACCGACTACTTCTAGTGAAACTAAGCTGGTTTGAACTCAGCCCTGGGGTGATGGCGTGGATCACGAGATGCGTGACAGGCCGAAGTTTCGAGGTTAGTGTAGCAGAATACAAGTCATTAAGAGGACGGTTCTGTAGTGGGGCCCCGCAGGGGTCCGTTCTAAGCCCATTACTCTTTCTTGTACACATAAACGACCTTAGCCGGGACCTCAAAAACCCCTGCTTCAAGTTCGCTGACGACGTGAAAATCTTCAGGTCTGTTCCAGGGTAGTCGATGCAGAGAGACTAAAACAAAATTGAGAAATAGTGGGAGGTATGGGACCCTCCTCTAAATGCCCGAAGGTGCCAGCACCTCACTGGAAAAGGAGAGCACCACGATAGGAAATTCATTGGGCCACCCGGACAGCATATGGAAATTGCCTCAGTGTCCTCCATAAGAGACGTAGGAGTGAGAATGACCTAAGACTTACTTCCCACTTTACAGTGTCGAGTTGCCGTGATGAAAGCATCTAGAGCCCTGTATCAGCTTCGACGAGCAAAAGGGTCCAGGAGGCCGGGATCCTATTACCACTCTATAAAGAGTTTGTACAGCCACACCTCGAATATTGCGTTCAGGCGTGGAACCCGTTCTTTGTTAGAGATATAATAGTGATAGAGAAGCGTCAAAGTTGTTTCAAAATGTGGTTTGGAGGGATAATTGAGCTGTCATATGAGAGGAGATTGTAGGTACTACACCTCAGTAGATAAACGGAAGTGGCGAGATGACCTCATCGAGACGTTTAAGACCCTTAAATGGATCNCAGGCTGCTGACGCTAAGTGAAACCATCTCACTCCGAGGGCATGCATTGAAACTGGCGAAGAATAAGGTGAATTATCTACTGAGGATGACATCCTTCCCGGTTCGAGTCGTGAATGGCGAGAAAAAACTACCAAGTGAAGCCATAGCAGCCACTTCAGTGGCTAAATTCAAACACTTTTTGGATAACTTATGGGATGGTTTGTTCATCGAGGGAAAGTGAAAGTGTCAAGCTCCGGAATCCCGTCTTCCTCCCCACCATTCTTAATCCCAATGGAACTCTNTTACTCCCTTCAACACACCCCAGATTGTCCTTCTACACTTATTATCTTTTATCCTTACGGGCTTCAAGTTTCTTGGTGTGACTCTCTCATCGTAGGTGCCAGTGTGCAACACATCACTGCAAAAACTCCCACAGAGTGGGGTGCTGTGGCTGAGGATCCTCTCCTGGACTGAACTGAACTGAACTATTTTCGAATAACTTTTCTTTGCAAATACCGACCCGAAAAGGGAGGTTCTTCCGAAAGAAAAAATTGGCTGTGTTCAAACGGTCGACAAGAATTCGAAACTCAGGAAGAACGTTGGTTCCGGCTGGAGCAAGAATCTGATTGATCGGTTGGCGAAAGCCTTTACCGTCTTATTCAACGTGGCCCAACGTAACCCGACCTGACCTTAACTGTGAGAGTTG
>UZAN01047402.1:0-13193 GCA_900618425.1 Echinostoma caproni
CAATAATCTCCTTAGCGGTAGTTCCATAAACCCTTGGATTCAATCAAAAGACCACGGCCAGACTGAGAGCTATTCAGGAATGTGAAACATAATATGTGTAAATAGCACGACATGGGGAAGACATCAGGAGTACCATGACAACTGGAAACTGAGGTATGATGTGTGCCAATAACAACTATTTTTCTTCTCTTGTTAAATTTGAAAACATCCATTGATAGTATTATTCAACGAACTGAAAATTCAAACATTTTGCTTGCACTTTCATTAACACTGTTCTAACTTCAAACCTTTACATCTGTTTCGTCAAGCTACGGATTACGTTTTTCGTAAGTTTTACATTATCATTGATTTCAAGCTAATCCCTGATACTTTCTCATTGATCATTGGATTACCTTTTGGCATATATCAATGCATGATGAAAAAAATCAAAAATTTAATTCAGGGCACTAGCTTCATTTTCATAATGACTAGTGGAATATAAATTTGCCAAGCTGTTACGCTTCCTTTGAAGTCTTTCTGCATTGTGCAATCCTCAAGGTTTATCTACTTTTAAACCACAGTGATTTCTCTGACTTACAAAGATTCAATCCGTCCGTGGTAGATCAAAACGCAATAAGTTTGCAGCGTGAATAAGGGAGCAAAACGTAGCAGAAACCTTTGTTTATATTTTTAACAGATATTGTCAATACAACCATCTGCATGTTGTGAGTGGTACAGCAAGAAATAAATAACCTGTGTGAAGAGTTTGCAAGCGTTTATGTTTGTGCATTCATTCATAAGCAGGCAGAAATATTTCTGATAATTTTGTATAACTTACGACAGTACTCTTATCCAATCTATACAACCACTCACAAGAATTGTGCTGCGTCAGAATAATTACGCACCTGTTCAGTGACCATCACCCTAGATGTGATATGTATCAATGTCTGATTTCCAAAAGTATCCATGTTTTACTCACACCAGTGCATGGATTTCACGGAATCATTCTAGGTAGGAATAAAATTGTAACTATCTCATCGAAGTTCATCACGTGAAGATTCGTATCACTTCTCCCCGATACAGTTATGTTATGGAGACCTGGGGAGTCTTACTGACAATGTTGATTGAATACCGGTACATTGTTGGAAAGAACTAGTGCCAAAAGTTAAACCGACAGATGTCACGGTACTAAAAGATTGTATTTGACACCAAGTTGATATTTTCTCCTTTATGCTACATTGCGTAAAGCAAACAGGGGCCTGGCGTGTACATACAACCCCAGCAAATGGAATATGACATAGCACTTCACCGAGATTCCTCGTTCCGGTTGCCCACAGATCGACTCATATGTCCATCAATTTGGAAGACAGTTCATAGTAATTTGTCATTTATATACATACTATGCTTATGCCATTCATTATTTAACCCGCTGGTGGATTACCAGTGATTGGTACTGTCGAGCATTTATCGATTAATTTTTATTATGTGCGGTTTGCATCCTTCGGGCTGGGAATGATGACAGTCATGGGGTCGAAATACGTCTGAGTTGGCACTATTTATTGTTTTTTTGTTGAGTTGTTTTGTTGTCCTCTTACTGGTGCTATAACACTATACGGTGATTGCAAGTTTACTATGTTTGAAAATAACAGATTCCGAGGCACGGTAATTGTATCATCGGGAAACAACTTTACCCATAGTTTTAAATAAATTTACTTAGTGCCAGTTGCTCGAAAATAGATAAAGTAAACTGCAGTTGATACTAATGTACTTTTTCACAGAGCTATCGCGCGCGCACATACTCGCACACACACACGCACATGAACAAATGCGGTTGCGCAACCTATGTGACCGGGATAAAGCAAGCGGTGCATATGCATAAACAAAGTTCGAATAGAAGGCAGTTGTCAAACTGTCAGACCGGGGCGTGAACCAACCGCCATCACCTCAACTGTTGAGACCGCGCGTTGGGGCTACGCTTTGCTAATCATCTGCTGGCTCAGACTGTCGGGTAGGTCAGAGAATGAATTGTGTTGCTTTTGCTGGCCGAAAAGGTTTCAAAGCGCAGCAGTTTGATCAACACAAACACATACTGAGACACACGCTCAGGGTGGCATGATTGTCCCAGGGAGCTTGATTTTACCAATCTAGCGTGAATATGAATCCGCCTCACTGTTCGCATCATTAGTCAGATGAATGCCGACTTGCCTTCTGCCTAATTAAGTTAGCCGACGCTGTTTCTGGTTCACGCAAAAAGTTGTTAAAAAATTACGTAACTACTGAAATTACATCCCTGGTGAATGATCTTGTGGTTACTCTTGGACTGGTCTGCATCTTCGTCCCCGAGAGTGCGAGAGCGAGAAACGTTTATAATTAGAGTGAGACTAGTTTGGAAGCATTCACATCTTGTTGTATTTAGCATAGTGGAAAACGAATCATATATGGATCTTCATTTATAGCAAGTGAGTTTGTGAACGTCACAATGGGCACTTTTCAATGACATAATATTCTCTTTCGGTTTCATTTTAGTCACGTATACCTCTTGCTGCGTTTTAGGTTATCAAATAGCGTAAGATTTTTTCACTAGTAACTCCAAAGCTTGTATTTCAATCGATTTCCAACTTTCTATCTATCACTCTTTTTTCAACATCTATATTGAATAATATCTTTATCCTTAAACTTCTTATGATAACTCACAAAAATTGCTGCTTGGTTTTTCGTTTCCAAATAACACACGTCAGTCAGCTATAAGCTGATGTCAACGAGGAAATCATAACTCATTGCTCGCTCGTTTTCTGAGGCTGTTTCGCTAAATTTTCCGTGAAACTGTTCCAATTAGAACAACTGAGAGGTTTTGTATGGCGAATGAGGTGTTTATGTACATACACTGCATCGTAAAATTTCCTGCAGAAGCGATTAAGGGGGCATCGGGGAAGATGCCGGTAGCGCGAGAAAACCGAGCGGGGAGGTAGGGGGCGAACGAGGTACCGTACATATCGATAAATAAAATGCACTTATTTTTGGACAGTTGCGTACTTCTTGTGGGATGCTTTATTTGAAAGATTACTAGTGTATGAATAGTAGTTTGATATTCATTTTACAAAATTTGAATGAGTGATCTAAATGTTCGGTTGAGAGAAAATAATAACACACATTGTGAGATATGATCCTAATATAAATCGTCAAATAGCAAGTTGTGTTCTCCTTCAAATACAGTTTTGATTTGATTTACCTAACCTACTGCGAAAGTCGTGAATGAGATGGATCTTTAGTGAATATGTATTTCCCTACCCTTTTATCTAGGGTGTCAAAATATTTTTTTATGTTTTATAAAAATAAAGAACATAATAACCAACATTCAATAACTTAGAGAACCATAGATTAATCGAAGTAATGATTTCAATATTAAAATTACACAATTTCACATTTGGATTCAAACTGATCAGACGTATATGCAACCTGTTATTGAGAAATCTTCTCACCAATATTCCTCGGGAAATGCATTTTAAACAGATAAATGTCCGGCATTTATCACTATGTCTTAGACCGTCTAAGATGCTCAACCGGGGTAATGAGCTATCTTTGAAGCACAGTCGAATAGGTTGCGTCGATGCTTGGTGTCGTCGTTCCGCGTGTGGTTATACTTCCGAAATAACTGCTGCGGAGTTTGAGGTGGTTTTCGTTGTTCATGCGAGTAAAGAATCAATAGAGGAATCCTGATCAGTCCGATTGTAAACAAACAGAAATTTATGTGATAAAATCTGCGTCATTCTTTGCTATATGTTCCGGCTGTACTAAGTAAGCGACAATCAGACTTGAGTTAACCGCACTTTATCTGGGTTGAAGCAATTGCAGATATAGAACCATTTCACGATGTTTGGATGCTGATTTAGAAACCGCCCAGGGTGTCAATTTATCAGAACACGTTAGGTTTATCAACTTCTGTAAGATTTCAGGTCCATACGGGAGCTAGTGACAAAGTGTATCTAAAAAAGCAACTTACTGAACCTTATCGGTTCCAATATTATGTGCTCAATTAGTTTTTCGGATCGGCTATTCACGTACCCCGCATAATTATCTAAATTTTCTCTCCTCATTGATAGTTAACCACTCTCTCCTTTGCTGATGTTTTTACTAACTGATGGTAAAACGGCCAAACGGATGTTTAGAGGGATCAGAGAACAAAATCCGATTTTCTTGTTTTTTGTTTTTGTGCTTATAAATTCACCTGGTCCCGCGAGACAAGTTATGTAAGTCGAACGGTGAGGCGTCAATCTGAACGCATCAAGAAGCATCACTCCGTTTGGTTGAACCAGAAACTGATGAGGACCGGGGCGACGAAAATTACAAACCATTTGACTGAGTCTAGTCACAGTTAATAGGCTTGAGCCTTTCCGTCCTCGCTATACGGTTATCCAAAGAGGTCAAGTCCAGAACTTTGTCAACAGCCGAGGCCATTGCCATCCGTCTCCTAGAATCTCGTTGTGCTCTCAGAAACAGTTTGTAAGAACATTACATTACATTACCATGGCCATCTACTAACAATCTCGTGACGTAACCTCCGTTCATGATCAAACACTCATTCAATCATTCACAGCAAATCACTCTCACGTTCCACGCACACGCAGACATCGTATTGTATTATAGTATTATAAATGACTTGTGCAGACGACTGTACCTACATTTCAGTCAAAAATGTGTTCACCGTTACAATAGGATAAAAACTGAAGTGAAAATTGATATACAATAATGATAAAACTGAAATAGATGATGATCTTTGCAAGTTTGAATTTAGTTTGTTATGGATCTTCACCGCGTTAGTGAGAATACGAGCTAGATAGGGAACCGTTAAGTTACAATAAATGTTGATGCGAGAGGGCAAGCAGAGAAAATTGGATCAGGTTGAGGCGTGGGAATGGCAAGCAGATAAATCGGGATTGAGTAGATGACTGGGATCATGAGTATCTTATGAGCGAAATTCTCACATGAAGTGATATGCAAATTACACAATTTTGTGACCAGAGTGTTTAAAGGAATAAGGGAAACGCGGCTGATAATTACTAAACTGCGACGTAGATCAATGAAGTCCTTTCTTAGTAGACCAGGGAAAATAATGAGAGAACAATAAAGTATGATAGGAAAATGCATTCATAAACAAAGGAACATGCAGTTCCATGCCTCACTCGAAATTGTTTTAGCTTGCGTATTTGAAAAGATAAGCGACGCAGTCTACCAACACAAGCAAGCACATGCGAGGACCACCGTAGATTGCTACTTATGGTGACTCCTAGGTACTTTGTGGTGTGTTTTGATGATGGGTAAGGAATCGATGACTGAGGGTTCCAGGGGATATTCGGATCGGGAAAGACTAAAAATGCATTCAAAGCATTTAGAAGTATTCAGCCAGAGGCCGGATTGGTTCGGAAAAAATTGCACTTGCAACAAATTATCGGAAAATGATTTTATATCCGATTGATTTGAGGTGGCTTGACATACGACCACATCATCAGCATACTTGAAGGTCTTGGCTGGTGAGATTGAGGGTAAGGCACTTATAAAAGTCGAAATTAGGTAGAGGGAGAGCACAGCACCCCGAAGTACTCCGGAACTACTCACTAACGGTTTTGAAGTAGTCCCATTTGCTTTCGTTCTTGGAGTTCTTCATGTGAAATTATCTTTCAACCATGACAACACACTCACAAACATCAATTATCACAAGTCCATAATCTACCTTTAAACTTTGATTCCCTTCGCAGATAATCGTCTCCTCTCCCCACCTATTTTAACCTATTGTAAATTGTGCTTTATTTAGGCAGTTGATGTAGCACCCAAAACTAGCTTGTTTGCTATTTTGTGTTCTCATGACAATCTGAGAACATGGACAATTTCAAACGTCCCAGGTCTGACTGTAGCACACCTCGTGCATACAAGATAGATGCCTTGAAAGCTTGAGTATTACTACGAGTCACTGCCAACTATTAACAACGAGATTCTGTCCCCTAAAATCCAGAATTCCACATGGTTCACTCTTATTTGTTTCCAGCTATTGGTTATGCTGAAAATTTTAATCTGCTACTGAATGATAACTATCGCCACTCTCATAGAAATAGTTCAGATAATGTGTCTTCTGTCAATGGAGTATCGAGTAGGGGCAAGGGTTTCAGCACCTAACACTATTATTTGCCGTTTCAGTTCTAACAAGTTGCTGAGACGTTCCAACAAAGACGAAAAGAATGGCCGGTGGTCTGCAGGTATCTACCTAACATTGATTTGTAATGACAAACCGATTGCATTGTTTCTGGGCACAGTAAAATAGCCTGGAAAATATGGATTCATCAAAGTTTTATTTAATAGAGTTTGTCAGTTATTCATCGAAAATCAGTTCCCATTTAGGAACCTGAAATGGTGATTAGTGGAAAAATAAGTCAATAGAAAAGCACAGCGAAATGATTTTCTTCAACCTCGAGTCATCCAAAATTTCATCGCTCGATTCCATGTGTCCGAGTGAAAAACGTACACCAGATTTGCACATGGACAAGTAATATAAAGCTGTTATCAGGAATTCGGAATGGTGAGCTGAGATCTCAATACAAGTTGATTGTTGCGTTGATAAAGGTGCAGTTATGCAAATTTTTGTCGAACCCAGTCCAGTCAAACAGGTGCAGGGGGTTACTCGAACTGAAAGTTGCCTAAATGCACCTTATTTCGGGTGGGAGACTACCAGTTCCCATCGAAATGTACGTGAATCAGGCATGGTCTGTTTCACCTGGCAAATCTCTAAGTGCCACTCATCGGATAGGGAGGTAAAAGAAAGTATGATAGAAAAACTCTGTGAAATGCAACATTTTCTGCTATAAGTGGAAACCGAGTTCGAGATTGCATTCATGCCTTCTCTTGACTAGTAAAATGGATTTAAAAAGTCCTGACGCAAACTACTCGTTTTGTGGAGTTTGTATAGGATAGCGAAAAAAGTCAATGAACTGTTTCAGTAACGTGTACTATTTCCGACTCCCATTCGGAGATTCATATTTTAAGTCCCAACCCCTACTTACGAATAAGCGCCACACATGAACATTCCAAACAACTTGTCCATTTAATGGCATGAACGATGTAAAAATTTATTTCCTCCACAGTGCTATTTGACACTTATCCGTGTCTCTGGTTTTCTATGACATTCGAATAAAACCAGCATGAATGGTCGGCATAAATTACTGTCACTTAACAAACAATTCGTAGTAGTTGCAACCGAACACTATTCCATGTACCTAATTTGTAAACAAAACTACCGCTCTCGATCCAAATTGTTTCGTCATATTCCCGAAATTCATTACAGACACATCTTCAAAATAATTTCTTGCTTTCCTTGAACAATCGCAACTTAAACTATGCCTCTGATGAACGGAAAAATAGACAATTCATAGGTTGAAAAAGATGATTACTCTGCGGAAATTAGTCCAAGACCAATTGCAAGCGTTTGAACCATATATTAAATATATTGTAGAACATCAGAAGGTTTGTTTTAAAACATAGAGTCCGCTAGCAACTGAAGACTTGTGTACCGAAAACACGTGTGCTGTATTTTTCTGTAATGACTCACTGCCATTCGAGTCACCGTAAAAAATGAGAGCTGAAGTATAGTCCGTCGCTCATAGAACATTGTAAAATGAGGTTGAAAAAAGATTGGGAAACATAAATGTCTGTAGCCTCTGACTTTGTTCACTCAAGTTATGTCCGTTGAAGGAGCCTGAACAAAGCACCAGAAATGATTGTCTAAAATTTGTCAACTTAACGAATGACTAATGACTTACACTTCTAAATAGTAATAATGACCAGAACATATATCTACATAACTATACATGATGAAAAATGATACATAATGAACGTGCGTATAACGGAATAAAACGGCATAGAGTATACGTGGAATTTAAATTGCTCTTCCACCCCTTAGATTCTCTCTCATGTTTTTCAGTTTCCTTTGTCATACAGAAGTGTGGGCTGTCGAGGTAACCATACTTGTTCACAATAAATACTTCCAAGATTCGCTCGCGACTGGTTTCCAAATCGGACCTTTGAACTCACAAGCGAGAACATTCATTGCCTCTGGGTTTTTCATCGAATCCGAAGGAACGGTCAAACGAGATTAATTCAGCCATCAGCTCCTACCTTCCAGGCCCTCGAATCACAATATAAGATCGAAAACATGAGTGTAGATAGACGTGTATAGTGTATCTAAGTGGCTCAATGCAGTGAGAAGTTAACATGGTTGTAAAAATATCATCTTTGAATAGAGTACATCGTTGGGCCTCGTGGTAGCTCATACAATGTCAAAGCCGTTCGTAAATAACGCATCTCAAACATCAAAATTCATACACGGAAATTTACTGAGAATCTTCAGTGAATACGGACCAGGTTTTGCATACTGAAGATAATCACGTTCAATGGTGACAGTGCGCAACACTTTGAATGAAAGGATATGGATAATATTGCGATACGAACTTGTAAGAATGCTAAACATTTGTTTGGATTTTACGGTGAGTGGTGTTACTTTGTCTTTGATTTTACCAAAAATTGTTCTTTTACTAAAAATACCAAACTGTGCGGCCACATTCAAATGCTCCTACGTAAGGGTCACAATGAAAACAATATTCTATTATTGTTGTTATCGTGTGTTGCAATCAAGTAAAAAGGAGCGCATGTGGTGAAGAGCAACTCTAATCATCAGGGTTTGCAGTCGACTATCACAGCAAGTTTGCTGTTGCAAGCTATCCTCAGAGTAAATGTTATAAACTTTAGTTTTCCAAAATACCGCTTTCCTACCCCAAGACAGGATGTACAGGCCCTCAGAGCTCACATGACAGACCCTCAGTCTAAAACTTCAGTGGACCTCAAAGATTATATCAATGAACTAACAAATGGCTCGAAAAAATGCAAGTTACCAGAAGCCTGTGATGTGAGTTTCCCTACTGTCTTACGATTGAGTGACTGCTTTATACATACAGAGAGAAAAGCAATGTTTGAACGGAAAACTGAGAAGTATGGGTTAGCACAATTTATCCGTGGTCATTTCGCTACATCAGTCTGTACACGTGCGTACTGCAGTCAAATTGACTTTTATAGTCAGTGAGATAATGACTGGTGATTAGCGTGCTGATCTTTGTCTCACAGTTATTATCTCATTGACTATAAACATCAATTCGACTGCAGTACACACGTATACTGACTGATATAGTGAAATGACCACGGATAAATTATACAAATCCATGTTTCTCAGTTTTCTGTTCAAATTTGTGACAGGAAAACAATTTTTCCAGAAAGCAATGTATTAGGATGTCTGTGAATCAATGAATATGCGATTATCTGCCACTCTCAGTTATACTTTTCACGACCTCAGCTGGACTGTTCAGGTAATCACAAGCAACGAATTGCAACGAAACTATTTCGAACCCAGGAAAATGTCTCAAATCATACCTTCTCCTAGCATGAGCCTCAACCTACAAAATTACGATAATTATCTATCTTACACCAGCGTAAATGTCAGTCGGGAATCAATTTCTTGGAGTGCAAAGAACAAAAGAAGGAAGGTGTTCACAGTGATCAGTTATTCGTTCGCATTCGTCTTTTGTCTTCATCTTCCAACATCTGTTTTCGGCTTCTCTGGTTCTTAATAAAGCTTTGGAACTTTGAAAATCTTCAGGAGGAGATAAGACATTTTAAACAAAGAACATTGTAAAGCATACCTTTTTATTAACAGAGTAATTTGTTCACTGTTTAAGATTCGTGACATTTTGTAAGAAAGTAGAATAAACCGGATTTGTACATTCAACTTTGTGATCAATTGTGAAATTACCATATAGAATAAGAGGAGCATCAGCTTATGAGTATTTCTCTCGTAAAATCATTTATTCTGACTTCAGACAAATGTACTGATTGGTGCGAGTTTTACTAAACCATAGGTTGAATGACTCGAAATTTCCATGGAACCAGTATCAGTGAGGATAGCTGAGGGAATGGAACAAAGCAGTATGAGATCTGTAGTTTTTACGCACGAATTCACATTTCACCAAATTTGGATGTATCAATGATCATTCGGAGCCAAGTGAACAATCATTAGATCATTGTGCTGACTGTACGACACTGCATGCACAATAATCAAATAGAAAAACAGTTTTTTAGTTGCTCATCTAAATACTTATATAACAAACCCAAATTTTTCCCGTCAAATGCATTCTGTTTGATATCAAAAATTCATTATTAAAACAGTTTTTCATTTTTCAAGTGTCAGGAACGTATTCCTGCATAAAAATAAACTATCTACTCGCTCTTTGATGACATTCTGGTTCCAAACCTGCTGCATCCTGTTACAACTGCCCATGTTTCCTATTTGACATGCATTTTCAAACAGACTGCCGATGAATATTTGTAATGTATTACATTTTACATAAAGATTTATTTGCCCAGTAGTGCGAATGGGTTCAACAGTAAATATGATGCGTGGAATTATAGATGACTCGGACGCATTCTCGAAATCCTGGAATGCAAATCTCTGTGTGTGCGTGTGATATGAAAAAAGGGCGAAACACCGGAAAATACGAGAATATCAGCACTTGTGATTCACGTGCCAGATACTATATGAGAAAATCGAATAATAATATGACGACTAATGGTCTTCAGTCACATATAGAAAAACCGTTACCGAGTTGCATTCTCAAAATTTCAATTTGTTTATGCCTTATTGTTTATCGTTTGATCACAGGTATGTTTATTCTAACGTGATATGTTGTACATGCTATACATTGGGACGATTTGATTGAACTTTTCACAGAACCGTTTTTATCTAGTTCAATGTAGCACATCATTTTGTATCCAACTGATGCACCGAGATGTGTCCAAACAAAGCCATCAACGAGCTATTTTCTCCCCAAATTTGATTCATTTCTGTTTTGAGAGTGGAATGACGAGGAAACTTCATTGTGAATTCCGGAACACGTTTACTGCTCACATCTTGTTCTGCAAAAGAATATGTGGCAATTTAGAAATGTGCTCAAGTTATCCAAAAGTGTCTTCCAAACAATTTCATTTCTATGTGTATCTAACAAACTTTAAAACCCTCTGGATGTGTATGACAACACAACATGTGAATTCACGCCATTGGTTCTCGGTCATTCCATGCAGCATGGGATAACGCACTTCTGTGAACTATCACTTTTCCCTGACCAATTCATGACAAGTGTGATACATTATTGAAGTCTAAGTGCCCATTTTTCCAGCTTGTTAGTGAATAATTGCCAGAAAAGTGGTTTATCTACCTTTACTATATACCAAATGGGAAAGAGCGAGTGGTCTATCACAAGTACATGAAAAAATGGTACAAAACTAAACAAGGACCTTCAAACAGAATCCTATTGGAAAAACTGGCCTGTCGTAATTAGCTTCGTAAACCGTATTGATACAAACCTCTAGGTGACCACTGCGTGTTGATTTAGTACGAGATTCACTAGGGCCTATTGATTGTTGTGTTGGTATCAAATTGGTGCTAACTTATGTTACCGCGCACCATTTTTGTTTACTATATTCCAACCAGATGGCCAGGGTTATAACCAATGATCAGTCAACTTGAAAATACTTGGATTTGGGCATCCCCCTCTGTATTGTATTTGTATTCCATCGAACAAGCGGCTTTTTCAGCAATATTCGTTTTTCATTTAAACAGAGAAAAGTGATGGCGATCGTTCCGCAAAAAGAAACAATCGTAAAGTATACAGGGGGTTTAGTCGTTTGCACGTGCCACTTAATGCATCATTTTTTGTCACAGCATTGTTTACAATAATTGGTAGTATATTGCGCTAAAAACTAGTAACCTTAAACGGAAATGCCGAGGTCTTTATTGATTCCATTAAAAACAACATACTCGTTTATGTGAGAGAGGCGAGCTTATACTTATTTCCTTTAACAAGTTTTCCAAGCGTCTTTTAAATGTACACTCTTGTATAGTGTAATGAATTTAACGGGATCCCGACTGGTTTAGCTTCGTGAAGGAAATTACAAATGGAATGAATTGATTGCCGCTATATTAGTTATTATGTTCTCTATCAACATGGTAGGAGTAAAATAGATCTGGCTGATAACAGTCAAGCCGAAAACTTCGAGTAGTTATTATGTTGACCTGGGATTCGATTATGATGCATTCACCGATATTTGTTGTTGTATTATTTACGCATCATTGTGCCGATCGCTGTGGAACACACAATCCCTTTAAACAAGATGAACGAGTGTTTCGGAGTAATGGAGGATAGCCTAGGCCTGAGATTTATAATGATGAACTGCATGATGTTGAAGGGATATATTCGTTGCTTGGAGTGGAAGTTCCCATCAGCAAAGTCGAGTGTTGATTGGAAGATTCGAACTTCGAATCGCATTCCCTAAGGATGTAGCTGCACGGTCCATTTTTTCAGTTTTATATATCATTTAGTGCAACTATTGTGATTTTCAGGTTATCTTGTTTATTCACGAAACTGAAAAATTCACAAATGATACTGTGTTCATTCAATGAGTTTCCTTTTGTTTGCTGTGACTGAATGAAACCAGCTGTAAGAAGACAAACGAACGTCTTTTTTCCCTGTCCATTGTGATAACAGCGACCGCTGAAA
Source organism: Echinostoma caproni (assembly GCA_900618425.1). NCBI lineage: Eukaryota > Metazoa > Platyhelminthes > Trematoda > Plagiorchiida > Echinostomatidae > Echinostoma > Echinostoma caproni. The sequence continues at coordinate 12,624 of UZAN01047402.1, forward strand.
TCTACGTCGTTCTTTTGTTTGTCTGATGGACTCGTTGGATGTTATAGTAATGGTGGATTGTAATAATAATCGGTTCAGCTTCGATTGTAACCTCGGTGAACTTGATTGCTGGAGAATTCCAAATCTTTATGAAACATGACTAGAGTTCGTCAGAATGGTTATTCAGTGTTGAACAGGTTTTGTCTTATAAACCTCAACTTTGTAGTAAATTGTAATACACTAATCTTAGTTCACAAAAATTATTGGGCTGATCCCATCACGACGAGACTGCACCTTGACGTTCTGTGATAGCCTGCGTGCCTCCATGACCCTGCGAGCTACACAGGATGGCTTTTCGTAGCCGTAGATCCAATCATGCCTGGAAGGTCAACGGGTAGAGGACAGACGAAGCTCAGTCTCACAAGGCCAGCTGCTTGGGCACCTCCTGGCCTCCTTCATCCATCCACAACCACCCCTGGAGAGGCCACTCCAGCAAATAAACACAGTGAGGGGCAGTCTATCGATCAAAACCTCCGCTAGATGGACGTACGAGCGGGATACCTGGGGCCTCCTTTCGACGGTGGGAAAACT
>UZAN01047403.1:3867-17610 GCA_900618425.1 Echinostoma caproni
TAAAGAGTAGGTATAATGAATAACCTACTGCTCTATCATATAAATACCTTCAGACGTATCTTCTAATGGCCGGAGTAGATAACGGTTTTATATGATTTGGTCAGTACGTCAACATGATTCTACACATTCTTTGTCACTAAGATTACTTTTACTCATGAAGGTACGTATGAAACCCAGTCAGTGGTGTCACGTGAGGTAGAAGACAAATATTGTTAATCTTGCTTCAAGTGGTACACTGAACTGTAAGGATATCAATTTGTGGTCCATCATTCTTGAAGCTGTCAAAATTATCATGGTCTTTAAAGTCAAAGCTCTAGATCGAACCTCCCGGTCTAGAGATGAAAAAAAAATTTACAAATACGTGCAAGCCATAACTTGCGACGCTTGGAGCAGTGACATGTACGAGATGTTCTCGGATTGGACAAAACCATTTAAACCCGCCGTGTGGTTCAGGAGGCACAGGGATTAAATCTGGCCGTTGGGAGAACCGTTGTCACACCAATAGCCCAATTGTAATCCCAAAATTGCCTAATGCACGCCTCGACATCGTAAAACTAGTTCAAGAGAACTTCCGTTGTGGGGAACTTGTGACTTGCTGGTCAGGCTCCTCGTGATGCGAAATTCCGTTCACTTGTGCACTGTCCTGTGGAATAACGTAGTCTGTATTGATGAAGAATCGAGGAATTCTTTCTAGAAAGATAGTCAAAATTACTCCATGTTTCCACCATCCTGTGGTGAACTTGATTATTTGACGCGCAAGCGAACAACAAGTGCATTGTGGGGCAGCGAATAGTCGGGAAAGAATTTTGGATTTCGCAAGGAGAAGACCTACAGTGAAAAGAATCATGTGAAGATGTGTCAAGTGTCTGCGAAATTGCGTTTGGTCCAGGAGAACAACTGATGGCATCGTGACCAGCTGTATACGTTGTTCTCAGTTGGTCCCCCATCCACCGTCTGGGGGCGGGTGAATTTGACCCCAAACAGTAAAATGAGGCACAACCACGAATAATCAATACTCTATGCTCATTCACTTGCGTGGATTTTCGAGAAATACACCAAGAGGTTAGCGACTCAAGATNTTTATCTCGGTTCTGATCAGATTCTTTGGTCGACTAGATGATCCTTCTCATATCTATGGTGACAAGGTCGTCAATTCTATCATTGGAGCGAAACTACTTCGAGAGGGCATCGAAGAGTGAGAGCAATGGCGAACTCACAACTACACTTCGTCTGTGAAACATCCTTTTCCCTTTATCCATTTCAGCAAGAACAGAAAACATATGTGGGCAGAATTGATATTGGCCATCAATTTCGTGTGCTCTCATTCAGCTGTACAAAGCACATTGATATGATCATATGAAACGAAGAAGCATACGAGTTGAAATGAGTCATTTGAACAAATTGGTGGTGGACAAGTGATTGGAGTCAATTCTGACCACACATGTCTTTTGTTGTTGATGAAATGGATAAAGGAAAAAGGATGTTCCACATAGTTCAAGGAGCACCTCCCAGTTCATGTGGTCAAACGTTTCCATATACTGTTGAACAGTTTGTTTTCAATGAAAATATCTATTAACCGTTAGATAGTGTAGCTATGGGTAGCCCTTTGGAGCCAATTCTCGCTTATATCTTCCTGTCAACACTAGAAAACAAACTAGAAGGTGATTTGAATTTAACCCTACTTTATCGGTGGTATGTTGATGATACACTAGTTATTGCGCGCAACGAAACAGATATTATTGCATTAGTTCACAAGTTGAGCTCATTGCATCCCAACATCAAACTGACATTAGAATGTGAACCGGAATCGAAACTTCCATTCCTTGACTTAGTACTCAATCGAATGTCACACAGTAAGCTACAGATATCTATGTATCGAAAGCCTACGTGGGTAGGACAGTATTTACACTTCAGGAATTTCTGCCCTGTGGGATACAAGCGTGGTCTGGTACGCATTCTGTTCCACAGGGTTCGCCGACTAGGCAGTCCGCACGTCCTGCCAGATGAACTGGACCAACTGACTCATACTTTGATAGACAATGGTTATCCCATCACATTCATCCACCGGTACAGCAAGCTGATCAACGCCAAGCCTATTTACCTATCGGCTAAGAAGAAAGTTGGTCATGTGGAACTGCCTTTCAAGGGAGATGATGTGACAACAAGGATACCTCGACGTTTAACCTACGACGTAGAAAGGACGTACAATGCCTCAAGACTAATGATTGCCTGTGGGACGTTTCGTTGTCTCTCACGCACTAATCTGGATCGAAAACATGTTAGTGTTACCTCCAACTGCATTTATTCATTTCAATGTACTTGCGGTCAGTGGTTCATCGGAAGGACAGAACGTAACTTATCAACCAAAATATGTGAAAATATACCAAAACACCTTGGTCTTCGCGAAGGGAAACTATCATCTACAGTGCGATTGCCCGTTATTTGTTAGATCCCGGTCATCCTGTAGACACACCCAAAGCGTTTCGAGTCATTGCGAGGCCTCGAATTTCACGGACTTTGCGGTTCTTACAAACGATAATTATTCATCGCTTGAAACCGCAATTACGTGTTCAAAAAACATTTGTGACGCAACTGTTTTTGCTGTGGTAGTGATGATATCACACTTGATACCACCCTATCATAGCATGACGTGACATGACCTCCTTCCCTCCCACTCCCTAGCTCACCACATTCACCACATTGTTTGGTCCAGTTCACCCCATATCAAATTTTCTCATCTTACTTGATCTCAATCTCTAGCCAAACACAAATCACTCAACTCACTTGTCCACCACCAATTTGTTCAAATGACTCATTTCAACTCGTATGCTTCTTCGTTTCATATGATCATATCAATGTACGTTTACAGCTGAATGAGAGCACGCGAAATTGATGGCCAATATCATTTCTGCCCACATATGTCTTCTGTTGTTGATGAAATACAGTTCGTCTAATAGCACTTTAATGCAACTCCTCCTCCATCCAGACGCAAGTCACAGGTGGCATTTGGGAACGAATGATCTGTCTCGTTCGATTCATCGTTTTTGACGTGAGCAGAGAGCCATTCATGATCTTTGACACTTCAAATAAGCTATTTTATTGAGGCAGACGGGTAATTGAACCGGCAGACCGGTTATACATCTCTCTCTCCGGACTATCTTACTAAGTTGTTGCTGCTGCTGACCCCTAACAACCTGTTACTCATCCAGCCTTGCGGAATCGCGGGCTCCGAAGATAATTTGAAACGCTTTGACAGGAAACGGAATATATTAGCGAAAGCGTTTTGGAGCAGATGAACTCGGAAATATCGTTCTGCCCTACCCAGACGGCACAAACGTCGTCGCGCGAAAACCGAGTTGAAAGTTGGTGACACAGTGCTTATTAATGTTACGGGAACACCGCGAGGAATATTGCCGTTAGGAGTCAGTGAAGAGTGTGATCGTAGCGCTGATGGCCTTTTGCGTACGAGAAGTATGAGAATAGTTGGTCGCGTTACACATACGGATGTGAAGAGAGGGTGTAGGCTTTAGGGATCATGCTGACAACTGTCTCGTACAAGAGCGGTCGGTGACGAGCGTGTAAGCCGGTAGTAGAAACGGTCAAGGCGCAAATGCAAATCATAGACGCGGTGCCAAAGTTCGACGCTTCTTTTTTGTATTCGGTTCCGGGCCGTTTTGATCGCACACACCACACCGCACACGTGTGACAAAAGCCCCGTGTGTGGATAGGCACGTGATGAATGCAGCTCATCGTGAGGGCGACCGTTTGGTTTGCACTAGTGGAACTCATTCTTCCCATGAATCGATCTAAGGGCCAGGGCGATCAATGGCCCATTTGATCGGCATCAAATGCACATGGTACGCGAACCATGGGGCAGCTGTCTCGGCGTCCTCGGATGTCCCAGGATGGCAGAATCAGAGGGACCAACTGAACCATATGCTTGTTATATTGAATGTGCTGAGTGTGTGCTATGTTCCACATCACTACGGTCTAGACAATTTCATTTACTTATGCAGCTTTTGAACCCTGGAAATCGTGATGAATTCGTTTCACAACTTATTGTGAGAGCGGCATATTTGTGAACATGCCGCTTGACCATAAAAAACGTTCTTACCTGCGGTGAATTCCGGAGTGTGACATTGGAACCAATAGACCGATTTCATGAATAAATTTTGAAAATCGTCATGCAAGAGATTTTTCAAAGTTAGGCGTGTGTGGGTAGCTTTGATTTCTTGCGTGCACACTATGTCTTTCTTTGCTACTAGCATGCTTACTTTGTTCACCATGGCAACGGCCTCGATCGGTGGGCATAATCCAATATGATTATCGATGAGCATAAACATCATATATTGTATCGGTAATGATCAGTCCAAACGTTTGACTCGTTTGAGATATGACGAGTCAAACAGATGAGAAGTATATAAAAGTATTCCATCATAGACCGTCTGATGCTTGTGTGGGTGTGTACACGTTTGTGGTCGGGTGCCCTGCAAGCAAAATAGGAACTAGGTGGGTTGTTTGCTGTGACATACGCTCTTTCTCCGAAGCACACAATTGTTCTACAACCAATGCACTCCTCTCACCCGTGTCTGTCTGCTTAGAAGCGAGCGTGGCACGGACAGGTCACAGGCGTGAAAAACAACGCGCGCGTGCGCGCGTGCGCGCGCGCGCCACAGACCAAGTCCACATGAAACGGATGAGAAGCCACTGATTTGGGGCAATTGAGAATGTGCTTGAATTCCACGTGAATTGAACGAGCGAGCGAACGAACGAACGAGCGAATGAATGAAAATACCTGTTTCCATTCGTTGACCTTTTCCGCCACGGCGTGCGCGCCCGCGTGTGTGTGTGTGCTAACTCCGTTGATCTAAAGTGCCCTGTTCTACATATCCAGATAAATATATAAATTAACATATATAACGGAATATAAACGGCAGTCTAATTTGCACTTGGCGTGCAGTCCACGCGACGTGAACTACGGTGTTTTCGTTTGTGCATCACCTATCACAAAATGGTCTCTATTTCCCCAATGCGTGTGATGTTCCTGGTGACCTTGGCGGTGATTGTGATCACGGGAATCGTGGCCTTATCGATCGACAAAACTGTCACAAGTAAGTCTGAAAGTAGATGCCATTACTGGCGAATGTTTGTACACATACACATACACACACTTAAGGTTCAACTACACCTTTTCCCATCAAGCTTTAGCCAAAACCCGCAATCCTTTAGCCTAAACCTGAAATGCTTTAGCCACGACCTGCAGTCCTTCAGCCTCGACGCACAACCCTTAGTCACATCGCTCTAGGCGAGTCAGAATAAAAGCTATCGGAATATTCTGAGGTCAACGAATGTTGAAAAACATATTTTACAAATTTTGATATTGCAAAGCTTGACTAATAAATGAGGTGCAGCAATCGTATGCTGCACAGTTGACTGTAGTAACGGTATCAAATGCCGCACCACATAGTGATTGGAGTAGGTTTAGACGATGTGCCCGTATCGTCAAACCATTTGGTACATCTCGAATGGTTTCAGTATTTTCAGTGGACCAGCTTTTGATTGTACTAAAAACAATAAGCAAATTAAAGGATTAAAATCGCTCACCTGTTTCAATTTACTGAAGACCTCTTCCAATGGATTGAAAAAGGGACTATATGGTGGGAGAAATCGGACATGGTGGTTGGCATTTAACTGCGCATCCAAAGCTCTCCGATGAACGGGCGCATTGTCAAAGATAAAAAATACTGGGACACTCGGTTGCTCAGCGGCGATCAGCGTGCCAAGTAATGCCAAGTAATCTTTGTATGACATTCATATTCCACGATACCGGCGACAGATGAACATGCTATTACGTTCAAGTTGGGTCCTTTGCTGGATGGGAGGCTCCTAATGGCTTTACAGCCCACTTTAGATCGTCCATAACTGCGACAGGACCATATGTTGTAATTGGTCTCGTCAATATACAGTCTCAGGGTTGTTTTGCCCGATCTCCGAAACCAATAGGCATATTCTGCTCGTTTCACTTTGACAGCTTCCGAGTTCCATTTCATCGGCTGGATGGTCAGCTTCTTAGTGATGACTTAGTGATGTCCATCCAGCAATCTATCAATGGAATTCTTGCCGATAGATGTACCCGGGAAGTCCGTCTCCATGCGTTCCCTCAACTGCCTCAACGTGGCTGTAGGGTTTTCATCGACAACATCACACATACATTTTGTGAATTCGTCATTGAATTTAGTCTTAGAAGACCCAGGCTTTAATGTTATTTGCCGATCCGTGGTTGCAATAGCACAGCATGTTTTGATCTTGAGGTGTTTTGCAACTTCTTTTAAATCATCACATCTGCGTGCACATTCAATTACTCTTCGTCGATCTTCCGTACTGGTGAAACGATACGGCCTATTTATTCTGTCCATCCGGATTAAAGTTCTCCATATTACAGATGAGTGTAATGGTAGGCAAGGTACAACAAATATTACGGCCACCTATCGTGGTGAGTTCTTATAGTCCCATTACCGACAAATCGAATACCGCATGACAAGACTGCAGATAAAATCTGAGATGCGCTACTCCTGTGAATAAAAATCTCGAATGTAACACAACGCGTACATTGGTTTCGTTCACAAGCCCTGAAGTAAATCAAAAAATGATACCACAAAAACGTAAATGCTCACCGCTCCGTATCCTCACTTAAAGTGAACTCTTTTCATGAGAGGTGGATACTTCCCAATCCGAAGGTACTAAACACCGTTCACAAAAATACGACCCCATCCTTACGAGCATCAGTTTATAAGCACTGCAACACTTGACATAATTACCACAGTCGAGAATCAAGAATTACGGGTTTCGTCCACAGCAAACATTTCTGATATAAGCCTCCAAATCGGGATTTTAATCACCGAAATTGTAAGCACTCAATCACTCAATCGTTAGTCCAAAAAAACGCATAGAAATGAAGCTTTCCAACTGATCTGTACACGATGAGATTCATTAAATAATCAGACCAACTTCTCCNTCTAATCTCGTGTAAGAGCATAATTGTTTGTACAGAAGGATTCCGGTATACATTCTGATTGAAACACTGGGATCGGAGCAACAAATTAAAAAAAAAATCTATAGCACATCTTGTTTCGCACACACGCGCACACGTGCACGATGCAGTTGAGGTTCCTTAAAATAGGATGACACACAGCGTAAACGAAAGGGGAATAAATGACCATATTTTTACAGGTAAACAATAAGAATACGACAGAGAATGCTAATTGGTAATGGGAAATAATTGTAAATATATTTTTTTTGAAAAGCCGAATTACTACCGCAGCTGTCACTCACGTCATTAGGTTGGCTCAACATGACTACTGTGTTATTGTTGCGCGGCAGTCTTCAAACAATAATCAATGTAATAATGATGGTCTACTGCGTGAGTCACTTAGTCGATGACATTTGCAGTGATCTGGTAATCTTATCTGCGTGTTATCAAACTCATCCATGGAAAGTAATTCTTACTCGATTAGGGTTGTGGTAGATTTGATTAAACTTCAGAGCAAATAAATTGTGAGCTGAGGAGCTAAATGTCATATTGCAGCAACTGTATCGACCTTGAAAAACCACAAGAGCAGTGCACATATCCACTGATCCGACCTTGGAAGTACAGTTAGAAAGCACAGTTCCCACGTGATCATCGAATAACTAATCCAACTTTTTCCAAAATCGATGTACATGTTTACCGAGGCAGGTAGCAGGTTAGAGAGAAGGTCAAGGGTGGTCAAACGAAGACATACCATAAGGGTATGAAAACATTAACTGGGAGACTAGATCACATAGGCCCCGTTAAGCTGGGGACCCCGAGATAATGGTCACCGTTGGTTAGAGACACTCAGCGATATGGCTGGATGTCGTAAACAGTGGCGCTCGTGCATCCACTCATCATTCTCCTAACACCACTCCATATGACTGAAGTCTCCGTCTTCCACTTGAGTTTGTTTTCAACATTCCGATCTTCATTCTGCTCTTTTGTCGAAACGGGCTGCCAAAAGACAGTGACCAAAACCGACGCACGAAAGTGCATGATTAATGGTTGTAAAATCTGAACTGAACTGCATGCGATCTCGAACTTTCTGCATCAGAGTAGTTTTTCGCAACACTGAGAGGTGGAGAATATCGTTATATTTCTCGATGATCGTCATTTTGTATGAAAGAAAGGAACTGTGAACTGCCGCCAGACCCTGATCTCCACTGTACAATTGCTTGACTATTGTAGTATGTACCGATATCACACGATGAGCACTAAATTGTCTACTTTGCTTAATCATTCCATAGATTGTGGGTATGTAATATAACAACCGGGTGACGTGACCAAGCTTACATTCCATCTTAGTCGCATTCAGTGTCGAACGGTGCTATACTCGTTCCAGTGTTTTTGGTCATTCTGTGACTGTCACGCGCAGACTACAGGGTCAAACATTCTGTTCATGTGGTCCTGATGTTTTTTCGATACTCTGCCTCTTCAGCTACCCTTCCCCCTCTATCTTTGCTGTTAATCATCTGTGCTGTAGGGTTTGATCCACATACAAATGATTGTTGAACTTTTCAAACTACCCTACGGGTTCATACTGTAGTAATCGATAATGTAATTGACTCATGGAGCGCAGTGCGCCAACCTGTGATCTGACAACTGTTCACGTTGTCGAAAATCAGTCAGTTGATCATGTGACCTACTCTCCGGTGTTGTACCAACCAAAAGAAATGTCCCCATTCCTCGCGAAAGTGAATCCATTCTGCGGGGAACTATGCTTTTTTAAATTCTATCAATAAACTTTCCTACAAAGATAACTTAAGATCTCATTTGAGTAGTTACAGGTAGAATAATTCCATGGTGATTCACCACATGGTATCGACACGGCATACAAAATTTGGAAAAGCCCTGAAAGAGTCATTCAGCTGGTTAGGAAGAAGCACCGTGTTACATCCATAAATTTCAGCCGAACTGGGATGTGTATACGAGCGGTCGCTACAGGGGTGCACTGGACATTCACTGTAACCAGTTCGGGTTATATATGGCACGTTTTGGTTTGAGCGATCAAAGCTTGGGAGTGGTGCCTTGCTGGTTTTGAAAGAAAGGCTTTTCAGTACTCAGTGTGACTCGTCGAAAATTTACGTAGGATGTTTAGGCACAAATGTTTCAAGTTTTGCAACCAGCTAGCTCTTCACTTTTTATCTCTTATTTTATCTGAACGAACTTTTTCCAAATTGAATTGAAGCTTTCTCTCGGTGTGTTCACTCATTCTTTTCAAGTGAACGAATGTTTTGATCATATTTCCCGGTCGAATTTCCTGACTTCTCTTGAAACAACTCAACTTTTCCCGAATTAACGGACTAGTTAGTTGCACAAAGAATAGGGAAACTTGTTCTTTGTTGTGCCATTTTCCAGTATTGATTAATCACCAGATGCTTTTAAAAAAGCAGAGTTACCACTTGCCAGGTCTCGATTATCCACAAACTACGTCATTGATTCGTCATCCGATTTTGTTCCCCATGAGGCTCCGTGAAAATGCTCCGAGCCACATATTCAATGTTTCCCAGATTTTTAGTCACATGATTTTTGCCTCCGGTTACCGTTATTTTATTCTAAGAGTTTCTATGCGCGCAAACTTGTAATCGCTCTACTCGGGATCGAACCCTTGCAGAGTGACTTGCGAATGGAGCCATCTGTTAAATTGAAATCCAGAAATGGTAATTCGTTGTATTCTTCTCTTTCAACGGTAAAACGTATCCATGAATGTACTATATTGAAGTTCAACAATACATCGTTGAGGTCTAAGTTGTCATCGGAAATATTCAAAAACATCATCCACGTATCTGTTTAAGTGATAAAAATTATTGATGACTGTGTACAGAGGACCGGCTCCTAATTTTGTCTTAGAAATATCCGCCGGGACTGGCCCTAAAGGTGACCCTATGGCGACTCCATCTTTTTTTCGATAGTAGGTATTTCCAAACGACAATTGCACGTTGAACGTGCATCTGAGTATCAATTAGTTGAGACTGTCAACTGGTATACCCACGGGTATGTCCTCATTGACAATGAATTTACACACAAAGTTTACTACCTCGAGCAGAGGTACATTGGTAAACAGGGCCACAACATCAAGAGAGAGCATTTGTTTTCCTGTTAAGTTTACATCCTTTTTAGCATCCATAAACGCGAACGTGTCTCGTATTGTGTTTGGCAACGTTTACCAACGTCCTGAGTGCTGCAGGTAAAACAACGTTTAATGCTGCCAAACTCAGATGCGTATTCTCAACATCACCCGTCATCCGATGTCAGACGAAGGATAAGTTGCCTATGTTGACCTCGTCAATACTCATCTACCAATTCAGGTGCACCTGTGGTGCCACTTATATAGGTCGTACGACAAGGCCGCTATCTAAACTCATCTACGGACATCAACCAGTTTGGCTTAGACACGGAGGAATCGGAGTTATTTCACAGTTCCATTACTTCACATTGGATTGAAACTGGACATAGGGTGGATGCTAGTTCGGCTTTCACAGTCATTTATCGCGTCCCACAAAACAAATAAAAGGCTTTTCGAATATAAAACGAAAGTAACAGCCGAGGCAATTATCATGCACTTGTTGAAGCCACAATTGTGTACTCAAAAAACACTTGCTCATGCACTTCCCTGGCCCAAAGTGGAGAACATCACGCATAAGCGCTGTGCTGACCCAGATCAATGGTCAACGCTTACATAATCCGGTCTTATCTGAACCAGAGATAAACGTGTCCCTACCCTACCGCTTTGCTATAATTATTTGACCTCGACTGTTTGTCCCCAACACAACACCTTCCACTATTTTCTCACACAAATGTGATTGTACTGCCTGCCTTGAGAAGGAACTTGCCCGAAAACATATGTTCGCCTGCGACTTGTGTTCTGACATCATTACGACGTTTGGTGATCAGTGACGCGTTAATAATCCGTATTACATTATTCCATTTTGAATGAGGGGAAGTTCATAATTCACTTGGTGCCGTTATCGGCGAGTTAACTTTTTGTTTGTTTTATTTGTCCAGAAGTCTCGGTCTATCACTGCATTACTAGTCTCCGCTAAATATACCGACCCAATGCATCGTAGACAAGCATGCTTGTTTTGGCATCAGGGACTGAGCAGATTAGAAAACAAATTACCAGCTCGCGACTCGTATCTTCTTCCCATTTTGTTACAACGTATCATACACCTCGCAGTGTTGCATTTCTTCTTTTCGGTTTGAAGTTGGGGTCGGATTAGCGAGTAAGAGAGAGAGAGAGAGAAGCAGAGCGTTTCATGAATTGAACAATGCGAAATGTTTGCTGAAAAGATATGTAATCCTGGTTTGTTTAAGTTATGTGGTCGACTGACTAAGGGCTTCCTTAAATTTGGCTTCGCAAACAAATGTTGTGAGGTACTACTGAGGTTTGTGAGTAGCACGCAAAACAGTGCGGTTGTTGTTGTTGTTGTTGGTTTCTTCCAACGATCAATAATTAACAACACTACTGAAGACCCACTACCACGTCTTAAAGAATAACTACCTGGTGTGCTGCCGGGAATTGCGATAATATGTTTCAAATGAGATTTTTGTGTTATGTATGCCAAATTCGTGATATCTTAAATGTAATTTCAATTAAACAACTTCGATCGATCGATCACCTCCTTGTTAAGTTATAACATAAATGTAAAATGGAAAGGAAAATGTTAAGAAAAAAGAAAACTTATGTTTTTGGTATAATTATTGATATACGTCGATCTCTCCAACGGAGTGCTTCATGGTTTCTATCTTGGGCAGCACCTAATTTAGGGTATTTTTGTGGTTGACCTGCTAAGGGTTTAGAGGTTACTTTGTTTCAGTTTCCGTTTGTACAACCATTAACCATGTACTTTCATGCGCCCGTTTTGGTTACTATCTTTTGGCTTCCCATTTGGATGAATATTAGGAGAAAGGCCTGAAATTTAAAAGTGAAGTGGAACAAAAAATGTTGAATTTCAGTGGACTAAAATTGCAAAGAAATTGGGAAGATGCACAAACGTCACCGTCTACGACGCCCAGTCATATCACTCAGTGTCTCTAACCATGGGTTACAATCATCCTGGGGTCCCCAACCAGGGAACCTAACAAGAACTATGTCACCCAGTCTCCTGGTCAGGGTTTTCATACCCTCACGCCAGGTCTTAGTTTTACCACCCTTGATTTTTTCCACCCACTGCACCTGCCTCTGTCAACATCACTCGCCGTGGTAACCTATCTGGTGACATGCGTAACACATGTCCCAACCAGCGTAATCTATGGAGGCCGACCACTTGCTCCAGTGGGCCACCGCAGTTGCCTAAAACTCTGCCCCTAACCTCAGCATTGCACTGATGGTTACGCCATTGATTATCCACTGAGTTGGATTTAATTTCTAACAGTCACATCTTTCGTCCACAATCTGAGTCCGTTGTGTTGCAACGAGTTAATCGAGAGCCAATTCGGTTGAGGCCATGAGCACACAGACGAGATCAATGCAGAGCACAGATTGTAACACGTGGTGCATCATAACTCGTGTTCTATAATTGGATTTGATAGTGTATAGTCTTGTTGCACTAGAGCAATGGGCACTCCGATTAATTTGAAATCATGTTTTCCTTCAATGTCATTGATCTGTTATTTTGTTGAAGTAACGCTTTCAATCCATGCCAGTGGAAGCAAACCTCTCGTTGTGTCTTTTTCAAATTTCAGTTCCGGCATCTGAGAGTAAAATGGCATATACACAGAGTGCACCTTGTGTTCGGCTGAGGGGAAGATAAGGAGTGATACTCTGAATGAATGAAAATTTATATGAAATTAAAAAATATGTTATTACAATGGGTCTTTTCCTTCTCGTTGGCTTGCATAAGGAATCGATATGGCATTAGTTCACTCCGTCTGAATTATACATGATATTTTCTGTAAAAATAACCCAAAATATCAATGAAATACGTTTGCATAGATTCATCCACTGGTTGATACTACAAAACTGCTACTCGCAGTAGGAGAAAGAGCAAAGAACGAATAAACGGAGAAAATTTCATTCTATTCCTATAATCTTTCCCTCGAACTCAACATTCGGATATCGATCGTGATGTGTTAGCGAGAGGATCGATCACTGCAAACAAGCTTTTCCGTTACTGTACTTTGCAATGTGCGGTAATGATTTCTTTGGACAAATTGTTACCAAAAACGCGATCTGCTAAAGTGTGTTGATTCAGTTTCGTAGCGCCATCTGTTCCGTATATGAGCCAGATAGACGACGTTTTTTGTGTTGCTTTTATTCCGCCTTTTATACAAGAGTTTCAAGCGATACTCACCGGTTATGAATGTGGTTTTCAGTAGTAAAGCGGTGGTCCGCGATAGACCCCGGTTCTATACGACTTTGACAAAATGGTCTGTTTTGCTAAACGAAGCGGTTTCTGTGAGTACGTTGTTACCGTGGTGCATATGCAGTTCACGTGGGTGACTCATTAAGATATAACTCAAAACAGTACACTTATAGTGTTTTGTAAGATAAACCTGTAGTCATACCTAATACTTTTAACCCCGAGACAGGAGGTCGCCGTCCAGTAAGTGTTTTAAAGGGTATGCGCTGTATGCATGTCACTGCACTGGTAGTTCGGTGCAGATTGATGGACAAGTTGATTCAGCACCAGGACCAGAATAAAAATAAGACCTGGAAACAAAAAACAGGT
>UZAN01047404.1:8331-20602 GCA_900618425.1 Echinostoma caproni
TCTCTTCTCGCGGTCGGCTCTCATGGCACTTAATCTTGGTGGAGAAGATATGGTTGGATTTGCGCCATCCATGCAAAAATTGGTATTTCATGTCTTCATAAACCAACTGCTTTGAGGAGCATAAGCGAAGTCAATCTGCCGGGGTGGGTGAGCATAAGTAACTTTATCACACGTTCAGCTGATGTGTTGGACAGACTGCATTTTTGCAGAATGTTATTCCATCTTTTGATGTTGTAAGGAGTTTGGCTGACTTTCCTTTGAGCTTCTGTCATGCCCCGTCTGATGTTCCAACGAGAGTCAGATTTGTCATTCTGCCCTGCAGTCTCTCGCTCCCTCTGGCGTTCGTTCCACGGGAAGTCACGACGTATTCTTATATGACTCCAGTCTGACGAATGCGGCATGGGCGAGCGAAGGAGAATTTCTGATGCGTTTTTTAAGTCGCAATCTCCGGTCTTATTAGCCTTGGTGTGTGAGTTTTGGTAGTTGCGTCACCGCTTTTTAGTGTATGGTGCTTCACTACACGGTTGTTGGGCGAGGCTTTATCCACCGATTTGACTAATTGCATCCGCATTACGAACCAAGTTGAAAAACCAACCTCCTGCCTCACCTACAAGGTGTTTTAAGGTTAGATGCCTAGTGTGCAGTCAGTTCCACATCAAATCGCTTAAGTAATCTAAATAACCGAAGGCACACACTAATGATCGAAGCCTCCGAAGCCATTGAAAGTGTCCTCACTGAAGTCAACTGTGTCACACCGTATGGTGAATACATATACTTTGACAACTACATATACTTTGACAGGCGCTTCAAATTTGTTCTGTTTCATCCGATCCGTTCGTGTACCTGTTTCCATCGCTTCTTGTACATTGATCCACCGACCGTCTCTCCTTATTTCACTCCTTGATTGCCGCACCTTCAAAACCCACCGTTTATATAACGATTATATAACTATTCTCGTTTTGTTCTATTTCCACTGACATTCTCTGTTAGAGCATTCCGCCATCCCCACCATTTTCCTCAGCGACCTTATCCGCTTTGTGTTCCATTTTTAGGGCAGCGTTCAATCCCGTTCCGTCGTATCTTTTCCCCCATGCACTACTGCACTGTGACTTTCAAATTCTTTTCTTTTTGCCCTTTATTGTACATATGACGGTATTGTACATATAATCATCTTTTGCGTGCTTCACGAAGTTTCGTGAAATATACCTTATACTTATAAGTAGTAGTATCAAGTTGTATCCCAAAGTGACGCAATACATCAGTGATGTAGCTTCCATCGTTTTTGTCTTTAGCTCTAAGAGTCTGATCAGTGCTCCATGGCATTCCATAAGATAATAACGCTACTGCGTTGCCTTTTTTCATTTTTCGGGGCGGGGTGCCTCTGGACTTTTGCCTCAACTCAGATCACCACTTCTGTCCAACCGGTCGCACTCAGTTGGCCAAACCGGTGAGGTTATTGACCTTCCACCTTGCAGGATTCTTATTCTTCCCTCTGCTCGTCATCAATCTCTGCTTAAGAGGGGTGATCGGCTCTCCTTTTGATGTTGACACGGTGATCGGTGAAATTCTGAGAGGCTTTGTAGGGACCGCTGTCGTTTTGGGGGAACCTGAAGTTTGGTGGCGTGGCCTAATCCCAGAGCTGGCAGTATTGTGTGGTTGTTTCTCTTCCGGGTGGCTAGGCTCAGCTAACTCGAGGTTGAACTCTCGGTTTGGTTTTAGCCTGCCTACAGAGCGAATATACATATATTACACTACTTCTTTAGGATGAGCAACAAAGTAGTTGTATGTCAATAGTCACTGTTTTGTCGCAGTGTCTGTGATACCAGTGGTCACAAATGTAGCAGCTCAGAGCATTGCTTTTGCTCGAGACTATTTTCTTAAACTTGTAACAGTTTGAGGTCTCTACCTAAAGGTTAGTCTTACTTAGCGCCCTAGGCGTTATCTTTAGTTTTTTCATATTTATTTGTGGTTGTATTTAAGTTATGTACATAGAAACGGATCATTCTATCGGAAGTATTAAACAATAATAAATGGAACAAATGTCAGACAGCTGTTATTCTGTTGAAAATGATTAGAGCGATACCGCGTGGATTTTGCTGTGGAAGTGACTCCAAGTTTTCATTCTTTGTTTGATCTTGTGGCCTGCCACATCAATGTGATCCAACAATGCCCTCAGTAATGTCCGAAGCTATTCAGAATCTTCCTCCCTATTTTGGTAGGTCTTCTTTGCTCAATATTTCAGACCGCGCAATCATTCTACAACAGTTGGAAACGATTCCTTAAAGGGATTGTCTAGGAGTAGCTGTTTGCACTTGCCAGAGTTTGGCGGTGGCAGCTAACGATTTTTACCTAGTCAGCCTACAGGAAGGAGGGGTATGTTATCTTCTTGGTCAGGTCGTCTTTGCATATTAGGAAGCGCAGGGGCCACAGCACGAACCCTCGTGCCACACCGCTACAGACTGCTCCCTCTACTCTGTCGTAGAAAGATTGGTCTAGCAAGGATCCCGTTATCTCTGCACCGAATTGTTCAACCAAATGGAATATCTTGAGCTTTTAGATCAGTATTCTAAGTAGAATGCTTTTTAGAGGCCAGGTAACAGACTTTCACACACTCCGCGCAGTCGACCGTTTAGGTTGCATCGTCCATGAGAACTAGCAGATTTGACAAGCAGGACGTCTTTGAGGCTATATCCAGCACTGACTCACTACACGTTTGGTGGTATGTTACCTGAAGATGAATTCCGTCATTTTCAGTGAAACTGGCAACAGGTTGGTTCGTCTTAGTTGCCTGCCGAGTACTTCGACCCTTCCTTGTGGACTGGCACTACCTCTGCTACCCTCCAAAATGCTCTTAGTTGCCCGTCGCACAGGGCCAGTGGGGAGGCAAGGACCGTTGCTGGGGGTTTCAGGATGGCTAGGTGGATGCCATCTGACCCTGATTATTCACACTAGTTTAGGTGCCGGAGGTTGTCATCAACCTACTGAAAGAGTATTTCGAAATCATCAATACACTTGATGGGCGCCAGAGTTTCTCATCCACCCGTGGCTCTGCTGTCCCCTACGTACACTTATTGTGCTGAACATCCGCGGACCTGAGCTGGGGAGAGTGGAGGAAACATTTTCGGGGTAGCATTCGGGTCTAGTCCTGAGTGCGTTCTCTGTTTTTTTCCAGAGGATTTACGAGGTAAGCCACGCATTTCTAGCCTGGGCTTGCGTTGTGAGCGGAGTGGTTTCGGGTTAGCATGAATACCCCTGACTGATTCACGGGTGGCTCAGTTCTATTTAAGTTATCCTTAATTTTCAGCTTCAGTAGTCATACGGATTGTAACGCCGCTGGTCTTATACGCGACAGCAGCCTTTGTGTGCGACCGTTGCTGGCATTCTCCGGCTCCTCCTTAGTTGGGCAGCAGTTGAAAAAAACGAAGCTCTTTGACTAGGTTTACTAAACTTAACAACCAAGGGCCTCACCTTATGCTCTTTTGTAGACCATTGTCCTAGGCTTAGCATCCTCTTGATGGTTGCGTGAGGAGTGCCGAATAGCCTGAGGAGGGATGTAATTCGATGCCGGACTCGCGTGTCCCTCCACTCTGCAATCCGGCAGAAGAGCCAGGCACTGCCCTTGATTACTACGTTTCTGTTCCTCCCAAGTGCGATGTCAGTGTTTGTCTCTAGATTTTTTATTCTATCGAAGTTTGAGAGGGCTACCTTAGAGACCTTGGTAAGTTTAGTGGCCTGGTTGGTTAGGGAGGCTGTGATCTTCTTTAGTTCACGTAACATATCATCACTATGATTATGCAATTCTCGATAGTCAATGGTGTTCTGACTGATTTTTCTTTTGATTACCGTAATAGTTATACAAAAATTAGTATACAACATGAACTGAGGAGACATTAGGGTTTGCGGAGAGTCAGAATAGGAAAACGAATACAGGAAAGTNNNNAAAACAGTAAATATTTTAGGTTCCTTCTTCCAGTCTTGAATTGCGTGATTTCCTTTGCGTGTTTTCCCGCCGGATGAGATCCTTTGGATCTGAGAAGCAATACGAAGGGTACATGCAATTAGTGCCGGTAATTCGACTCTCTGTCATACCTTGGAATTTGCGTCTGTCAAGTCGATTTTGGAAAGTCACGTGCCGCCATTCAATGGTTTTATAAAATCTTCTGGGCTCAGGTTAGTGGGGCACACTTTCTCAACTCCTGAAGCAGGGTTAGCATATAGACACCTCGAATACGTGCTGTTTTACCGTGGCGTTTGATTGATACCACAATTCTTGTTGCCCGCACGCTTGAAGTGACACGGGTGATGATACAATCACGCTCTATTTTCCCAATGGCTTTCAATACATCTTCTCCTTGACCATATGGGATTACACGAATTTCATGAATATCAGCTCATAGTCAGCTTCCAGTTTGGCAGGCTGATGGTTCATACCTCCAACATTCTCGGATCACTTTATGACTGAACACTCCAAGTTAGTGTCCTCGTTGAAAGTCGTGCTGGTATGAAGTGACAAGGATTGGTTCAACATACTAATTGCAGCTAAACCCAGTATGGAGGACTGCTTGTGGAGATCAAGAAGCAAATGGGAACAAAGCAGTTTTCTGTAGATCGCACTATCAGCAAAACGTCAACTGACAACCACAGGTTGTATCCGGTACCACCGGATGTTGGAAGGGTTTTGGCTTCCGGATAAATCGCTCGTTATACTTCAGTACAAATGACAGATTCCATACACATTTGCGTATGTGAACTGGATACATCGACTCGGAGTTGTTAATGAAAACACAAAGCTTTTTCCTTACTTAGCTGGAAGCTGTGCTAGGCTACATTGGGGCTGTTTGTATACTCGCCATATGTGGCCAATTTTCCTTCACTCATGGCATTTCGCATTGCGAAATCGACATGTGGAGTGCAGGCGGTAAGCTCTACGCGATAGACATGTTTTGTTTTGTTTCGCGGTGCCAGAATTATCACTTTGTGGGTTTGATACATTTGTGGTCACGAGAGGTCGAACTGCTTTCTGGTTTTTGTTGGAATAGAGTGATCACCTCGTCGGAAGTTGCTTGGATGAAATCATCATGTTGTTCACAGATCTTGCGTGTCTCTGAAAATGTTATTTTTTTCTTTTCCAGCCATTTTCATTTCAGTGTCAAATTATTAAAGCTGCCACCAGATGGTCACAAAGTTGTTTCTGCAAACGATCACGTTAAGTGCAACGTGCCGCCTGCTTTTTCAATTGGCGGATGAATTTGTGACAATTTATGTTTTTGACACGTGTCAAGGGATTGAATCTAGCTCTTTCATGTGTTTGAATTTGAATAGGCATCTGGTGATCAAGCAGCAGCTGCTGCAAGGAATCGTATGGAAGGTTCGCCGGGGTCTCTGAGAATAGAGCTCACGATCGCCAGCATTCTCACTGCTGTCTGGTTGTCTGGTTCTGCACACCACCTTTATCAATGCTACACCCCAGCTGGAAGCGCTCCATCCGTTCCTGAATCCCGGATGCAAATAAAACATTGAACTGCGCTAGCACTTTTATGATGGAGTCTACCGCCATCGGGAAGCAGGAAAAAGGCCAAAGAGGCAGCAGTTTATGTATTGAGAGAAATCAAAGAACAAAGAACGTTTATTGATTACATAGGTATCCAACATTGACTTGCTTGTAATCTAGATATCATCGAGTTTCTGTTTGAACCGCCCTGAATGTACACCCGAGGAGGACCAGGGACTCCTTAATGTCCTAGACGGTGAAAGCAGACATTCACTAGATTTTTTATAGGGGGGAATTTCAGTCTTCCAGGCTAAGACTGCGCGATAGAACATGCGCAAACAAGAACACCGGAGTACGCTTTCCTAAAATAGATGCACTCAAGGGCCTTGCAACAAATTATCCACGAGTGTACTGAGTACAGAGTGGAAGACAGGCCATCCCTGCTTGACCCAATAGCTACAACCATGGAGGGGAATGTAACCACCCTTAATTACCATGCACTAGTCGATTGAAGTAACCGCGATAGCCATGCAATCGAGCCAATTCTGCTGCATCGTAAAAGCAATGTTAGGAGATCCAGAAACTACTACATGGTAGATACGATGAGACTAAAGTCTAGAGTTGCTCAACTGGAGTGGTACACGAGGTTTGAAAATATCATTATAGACGAGCACTAGGGCCGGATAAAAATAAACATTCTGCTCCTACAGTAAAAAATCACTCTCATGAAACTCAGGGCAGCGAACACAAATGCTAACCGCTGTGATGAAGACTAGCGGTAACAGGAGCGACACAGCGTATAAATAGCCAGCACGCGTTGAGATCAACAGACAACCACAGATCCTGAGCACGGTACCCCAAGGATGGGAACAAAGCAGTGGCAGTTAAACGGGAGCTCAAACGACAATACCAGCTCAAAATGACAAAGTGTGTTAAATGCTACCGCTACGCCCAGTCTAAAGGAGGGATCAAGGAGAAAGTGGTCGCTCTAATACTGGACGATAGAGAAGTAGTAGCCCATGAGTGGGATATGGCAGTATGATTTAAGGATTACTTTATAAGCGTGCATAGGATGGACTGAGTCGCTACAGGACAACCTGACCTCCACATTACTAGACCAGGTATCCCCGAATTACAGGTGGGGTTGGAACAGGTTAATAGAAACCTTTGCGAGCTAAACGCCACCAAATTCGCTGGCCCAGATGGAATCACCAAGCCATAGTAAAATATATCGTAGAGGATCTAGGGGGTCCACTCTTCTCCCTGCAAAATTAGACTCTAGAGTAGTGCATGGCACCACAAGATTGGAAAACTGCGATTGTGGTTGCCATATGTGAGGGGGGACCGAGACAAAAAGTGGAAAATTATAGTCGAGTACGTCTCATAAACGTCTTGTGTAAAGCTCTAGAGAGAACCATTAGAACCCACTCACTCAGCACGCCTTCTGATTGCGTCACGGCATTGATTCTCGAAAAGAAAATCCTGTTTCAGCAATCTGTTGCACTTTTTAGATGAAGTCACGGCGAGACTAGATGATAGAAAGGTGGACAATCTCGGTTAAAGTAAAGTATTTAACCTATTAGGTTATCACATACTTTTGGCCAACATAGATACTCTATGGATAAAGGGTAAGAGTCACAAGTGGTCAACAGCTTTTATGACCGATCGGAATTTCCATGTTCGAGGCGGAGAAGCAAACTCACCAATGGAATTCATTGCCAATAGAGCGCCAAAAGGGTCATTCCTAGGTTGACTCCTATTCTTGCTCTACATGAATGATCTTTCTGGCAGCCTTGGCTTCCACGTATATGTTTGTGGGCGATGTCAAGATCGTAGAATCAAAATGGACAGCAGAAATAACAGATATAGGGGGAGTGCTTGATTGAGCACGAACATGGCATTGCTTCTCAATATAGGGAAGAGCCATGTTTTGATGACTAGGAGCGAACGGCTAGTCGTGAGGTCGGTCGTTCATTACAAACGACACAAGATTGAGATTTTGAAATACTATCGACAGAATACTGAATATGGACAGAACAGTGTATTTTAGTGTCACATCTGGCCTGTAGAGAGCTTTTCCGACTGCAGTTAGCATCAGCATGCGAGAAAACCGGAGGCATTTGTACCTCTGTACAAGGCAATTGTTTGATCGCCTCTAGATTACTGTATACAAGCCTGGGCTCCATTCTTTAAAAACGTCGCCACTTGTCTCGAGGGGTCCAAGGATTAGTCATAAGAATGATCGAAGGTAATCGAGGGAGCCGTCTAGGCAGAGATTTCAGGATCTCGGATACTTCTAAGAAAGAAGAAAACTCCTAGGTTATTTGTTAAATACACTCAAATTAATGAATAGCCTGGTTAGGATGGATCACGCATTGTCTTTCGAAAGGCTGGAGGCAACACTAGGGGACACGTTTATAAGCTGAAGAAAATGAGCACGATACTTGCGGACCGTTCAAAGTTCTTCAACAACAGTGTGGTCAACACAGAATGTGTTACCACAGGAGCTGGTGGAACAGGGCAGCCCACACGAGTTCAGGAAGGAGCTCGATAAGCGTTGGTTAAATTTATTTCCCGAAATAGACACGTACGTTGAGGTTTAGAAACAGTGGTAGGTTCTTTCGTTTACTAAACACCTGTAGCAGGGCAACGCTTCCAAAGTGGGGTCAGTTGCCTGAATAAACGGGCAAAGTATGTTTTTCCTTTCTTTGCAGAGAAGGAGACGACTGGGACGAGCAGCAAATGTGAAGAACTGCAATGTAGGAGCCAACAGGTGGGTTCACCACCAAAGGCGGTCTAGACGCCCTGGTTATCTCCTATTCTGTACAAAGTGAAGAGTACTGAAATGAAGCAGATCCTAATGGTGCAAATTCAGTCAAAAGTACCGGTTATACTGGTCGTATTTTGCCTTAACGTTTTGTGGTTAAAATGTAGTTCAGTTCGGCTTACACAGGACGAAAGTATTGCAGACCAATCTTGTGTCCAGATCGTTGTGTTGTCAGCTACTTGCCTTGGCTTCCACCACTGCTCGTCAAACGTTCCTTCTGCTTTTTGTTTCTGAAAGGCAGAATGTTTAGGTGCAGTATCACATCCGCCAGATTTGTATAAATGGAATACATAGATATAAGAAGAGATTCACCTTGTTCTTTCATCGCCTCTCAAGTGGCCAACTCCAGAAACATCACGTCCCAACACAGATCCAAAGCCTTTTTAAAGACCACCACTGTTGAGTAGTTNTCTCCGGCAATCTATTCCACAAAGGAACCAGCCGGTTTGTGAAGAACCTGACCCTCAACTCTCTCTCTCGTTGCACCTAAAGGCTATGACCTCTAATGCCATAATGTGGAGCAGAAACGAAGAGGCTGCTTAGTTTTTTGCCCGACAACCCCTTAACTACTTTGAAGGCTTCTGTCAAGTCGCCCTTGGACCTTCGACGTGACAGCGAGAAAGGATTCAGGTCCTGCAGACGCTGCGAGTAGTTCTTTCCTACCTGTCCAGTGACCATTCTGGCGGCTAATCGTTATACCCTCTATAGACACTCCATATCTTTGCGATAGTATGGAGTTCAAGCTTGCACGCAATATTCCAGCAGTGGACGCACCACTGACTTGTCCATTGGAACGAACACTTCTGCCTTCCTGCATGTGACTGTGGTCCGCAGCCTGAAGAATATACCTCTTGCTTTATTTGCAACCACCTGACATTGTCTCGTAGGTTGGAAGCCCTTTGTGACAATTATTCCTAGGTCTTTGATCTCCGTCATACCTCCCGGTTGAGTCTACATTATTAGTCAGTAGGTGATAGTGGACCGGATTTAGGGGTACATCCCATCGAGCCGACCGGCTGCGGAATGTGTCTAGGTCAGTTCAGGTGAGGTTACACAGGAATGCTAATGGCCATTGCCAATCAATCGTCCAGATTTCTTCCGGCAATGTGCTCACAAAGTTTGCACCAACCACCACGAATTGCCTCCAGTACGGCGTCCTTATTGGATAGGAAGCAAAAAAGCTGTTCTCCTTCCGCCTTCTTGGCGAACAAGGGACATGTCGTGAAGGCATTAAATTCACGGGGATTCACGGATATTGATGGCAACTGCAGTTTTCGAGTAACCCAGGTTCTGGTGATAGGGTAACTGCTCGGTGACGGATGGAGGTCCTCGAAGTTGTCGTCTGTTAATCTGTATCTGATTGTGTCTTAAACGAGAGACAGTTTGGAGTTCTACTGTTCAACTGTGTTTTTCTGCGCTTGTACGCAAGCAATAGTCAACACCAGATAAACGTGGCTCATAGAGCACTTGTCAACACACACTTCGCAGTGGTTCAATGGTGTCCAACGTTATATAAAATCGTTTCAGACAGCCAGGACGCACAACCAAACCAGGCAATTATACTTCTAACAGTCTTGGTAAAAGAGAAAAGAAAAGCGGTGCGTTAGGCAGATTGAGAGAATGGAATGGATTTCCGCCCTCACCATGACAGAACCGCATTTGAAGCTTACTTGACGCTTTCTTTTTTCTGTTTTTTTAGTTTCCTCCTTTTATTTCTTTTTTTCTATCACTTTTTTCCTTAATCGGTTGACAGAATAACTCGCTATTTTGACGGCTCCTGCGGTTAGGACTGAGTTCTCACCTGCTATCTTCACATCGTCCGCAAAGATGAAGTAGGGGTTCTGTAATTCTACCGTGGGATGGTTGATGAAAAGAAGGAAAAGTAGGGGCCTAAGAACAGAGCCTTGCGGCACCCCGCTTCTGAGCCTCTCTGATCTCTATGTGTAGCTGTCAACCCCTACAGCAAAGCTACGAAAATTGTTTCAATCAATGGGGTGCTGATCCGACCATTCCAAACATAGGTAGTTTCTGGTCAAGCAACGTAAGACTCGCCGAGTCAAACATCTGAGTATCATACCTCCACTGCCCTACCCTGATCTAAACGACATATAGTTTCGTCCAGAAACAATTAGATTGGACTTATTTCTCGTAAATCCATGCTAAGCAGGAGATAGAAGTCTATGAGTCACCAGGTGCGCACATATTTGTATTCTGACTATTCATTCCAGGCATTTGCACAGCACTGATGTTGAGGTGATCGGCCTATAGCTTTCCACCTTTTGCCTGGGCCCAGGGTTGTACATTCCTACGACGGTTGCCTTCCGCCAGTCCTCTTTCACTAACCCAGAGTTCAGTAATGCCTTAAAAAATTCAGTAACAGGTCCTTCTATAACCTTATCTAGTTGCTGGACGATGGCTCGGTGGATGTCATCAGGATCCGCCACCTTATGCTTGCAAAGGCTTCTGAGCTCGGTCCATACCTCGTCCTCCCTCACGATTATCACGTGCAGCTCATTTTCACTGATATCCACCAAAAGGTTCCGGAGTCCATTATCCTGGGATGGCAGATAGACAATTTTGAAATAGTCCATCAACGTCTCAGCCCTTTACTTATTTGTGTTAGCTATGTTACCGTTAGCCATCTCCAAGGTTCCAAATCTTTTACGTGTGGTTCCCTTGGGACTGTACGTACGCAAAACACCTTTCGTGTTCTTTTTGATGTTTCTAGCTAGTTTCTTTTCATACTCACTTTTAGCTTCCCGCTGCATTGCCTGTGCCGTATTTCTAGCCCACTTGTAGCTGACCGAGGCACTATGCGTTCTGCGAAGTTTGTAGAAAGCCCAGCATCTTTTACGAGACGTGAGCGCTCTTTCGATTCTAGGAAACCATAGTGATCAACCAAATCCCATTCTACATGTACCCTTCCTCCTGCGCATTTCATTGTTTTATCACACCAAGGCCACCTCTTTGGTCTGCACGTGTTTGCTCTCGTTTTCTGCAAGTTGGTTCACGCTTCTGTATCTTTCTCTTGCTCTGCAGGTGGTAACAATTCGTCCCGTCCTCCGTTTCGTGAATCGTCTCGTTCTGTTTTCCTACGAACGTTTGTTGGCGACATATTTATTAGCTCGGGGTATCGATAAGCCAGTGCCTACAAATTGGTGAGCCCTCTTATTTTATTTACGTTGGAAATATTTCTATTCCGAGAGATTTTAATTTCTCTTGGTCACATTTCTAGCGATTTGTTCGAGTAGATATTTTTACGGATCCGATTTCATTCATATAATTTTAGACTATACCTATCTCTAGTTTTGTTGTTCAACCCTCATGTGCCATTTGATTTTTCCACTTTCGTTTTTCCAACGTATTTGTTTCTTCTAGGCGCTATCCGGACATATTTTTGTAATCAGTTTAACAACCTCAATATATATTTACAATTATGACTAGCCCTGAGCATAAGTATCCCGTAGACAGCAAAGTACTCCGGGCCCACATCAGGGCACCAGAGTTCATGCCGGAGGACTTGAAGACGATCCTCGCACTTCTAGAGTCACGAATCCATGAAGCTCGTATCACAGGGCAAATGTGATGTTACCATAAGCTGTTGTCCGCGATAGCGCGGGATATGCTAAACAATTTCAGGGATATATAAATCTCCCCGCACACAACCCAAAGAACGTGCTCAAAGAGGCACTCCTCCGTCGCATGGCCATTTCTAAGAAGAAGTGCATCCAGCTTCTACTATCTAGGATAAAACTGGAAAATTTCAAGCCGTCCTAATCAGATCAGGTCAGGTCACAGGACTTGCGGCTGATGCCTATTTGAGTCCAAGTTCTTGTACCGTGAGTGTATCGTTTTCCTTCGTGTGCTTCGACAAAAGAGGATCCTTTGTGAGCCGATGTTTGTGCCCGTCGGAGCCGACTTGGGCAACTTTTCGGGTGGTACTTTGGCAGCTG
>UZAN01047405.1:9953-26550 GCA_900618425.1 Echinostoma caproni
ACCATCAGCAACGCCGTGTTGATCGATGGGCTGAACACTTCAAGGCTCGTTTCAACTGGCCCCCATCGACATCTGATCTCTCACCCTCCACCTTGACTGGGCAAATACTTCCAGTTGTCTAGTCCTCCATCTGAAACAGAGGTGACCCGAGAAATAAGTTATCTCAAAAGGCATAAGGCTTCTGGCCCCGACGGGCTGTCCCCATCGGTTTTTAAGGATGGAGGTTCAGCCTTGGTTTTGGAGTCAACAAAACTCCTGGGCTCAGTGTGGGAGAGGGGAGAGGTTCTAGCTGAATGGTGTGTATAGGTTATCTTACCGAGTCACAAATAAGGCGACAGGTCCTCTTGTGAAAACCACAGAGGAATTAGTTTAATCGATATCATCTCTAAACTTCTCACTGGGATCATACTCCATTGATTGTCTGCCGCACGTGAATAGTGCACGCGTGAGAACCAGGCTGGTTTTAGACCAGGTTGAGGTTGTACCAACCACATCTTCACTCCCCACCAAATTCTGAAGCATCGACATTCTTTTCGTAGACCCACCATTTCTGTCTTCCTAGATCTGAAAGCGGCTTTCGACTCAGTCGACCGCTCTAAACGCTGGAGCTGCCTTTCTTTGAAAGGTGTGTCCGAGAAGTTAATTTCAATATTACGATCGATTTATACAAATAGTCGAAGTCGAGCCCGGGCTTACGGCACTTATTCTCCCGATTTCACCACAGAAAATGGTGTTCGTCAGGGTTGCCCTCTTTCTCCTTTTCTGTTCAACTTTTTTATAGATTTCAATATATAAACAGCCCTCTCCTCGTGCGAGGAAAGTGGCATCGATTTACTCCCAGGAGGCAGACTGTCTGATCCAGAGTATGCAGACGACATTGTGAAGATGCAGGTAAGTATTTTGCAGTGTTGACTTTTCTGACTTTTCCGATGTCACCTGTTTCCTCCACCGAAAACTGCGCTCATCGAACTCACACACAATTTCGTTTGATATTTGAAGGAAAATGAGAAACCCAATATTATGAGGGGCGAAGCGTGCAGTTCCAGAACATGGCGGTTCGAGTCGCCACTCGGAGGTCATCGATTTCAATCACATTTCCACTGCCCGATGTTTCATTTTCTGTGTTTCATCGAGCAGCGCTTGAACAGATAAAGTCACAATCTTCGTGCAAGTTTATTGAGGAATATAATTTATCATAAATAAATGAAAATGCTCAACAATATAGATGCTGATAATGCAGCTGGGTGAACACGTAAAGTTGTCAGTTGTTATACTCCTCCTACTCACAGCAGCGCGTTTCCAAGAAAGTGCAAAAGGATAGAATTTATTGGTTTATTTATAAGTTACCTGCACATATCGCTAACTAACTTTGATGATTTCTGATGATTTCAATAATGGAATCCCAGTTAGGTGAAAGTACCCACACACTGATGGACTCGGGGAATAAACCGAAATGTATTGAGAAGAGAAGTTCTCCTAACGGATTCGTGGACGAACACGAACTTGTTAGGAACTCAGCCCTCAATCTGAAATTGCTAATAAACAGTCAACGCGTACCTGACATATTTGGACAAAGCCTGAGTTATGCAGTTGCCCGGACATACTGCATAATCAAATCTATGCCAAATCAAGTTTAGTTCTGCTTAAGGGATGTGGTCTTCATGTACCTAAAGTGTCAGCTTCCATACAGAAGGCTCCATTGGCATTTGCCAACTTGAGACATTTGTGGCACCGTCGCGACATCCGGTTGTCTGTGAAGGGTCGAGTGTATGCCACGGCAGTTCGGCCAGTTATGCTATACGGCACAGAAACTTGGTCATTAAAGAAACAGGATGAAGACAAACCTTCGGTGTTCGAACATCACCGTCTACGCAGCGTTGAACGAATCTGGTTGGGCAGCCGGACCAGCAAAGTTGACGTTAGGCGTAGAGTTTCAGGTAGTCACGGTCGCCCACTGGAGCAAGTGATCGACCTCCATAGATTAGGTTGGTTCAGGCATGTGTTACGCATGTCACCTGATAGATTACCACGGCGAGGCAAGAAGTGGGTAGAATAATGCTAAGGGTAGTCAAGCTAAGCCCTAACACGAGGGTATGAAAAGCCTAACCAGGAGTCTGGGTCACATAGGTCTTGTTAGGCTCCCTGGCTGGGGTCCTATAGAAGATCATACCCAATAGTTAGAGACACTGAATGATATGACTGGGTGTCACAAACAGTGGCGTTCGTGCATCTTCTCAATTTCTCTGCAAAATTAGTGCGATGAAATTCTAAATTTTCTCTTTGATCCTACTTTTTACCATTCTTGTCTTTTTCCGATGTTCATCCAGACTGGCAGCCGGAAGATAGCAACCAAAACCTGCGCACGATGGTGCATGGTTAATGGTTGGACAAACTGAAAGTGAAACAAGTACCTGAAAACTCCGGTAATATATGTGGATGAATGTACTGACATCTTTGCCGAAAGAGGTCGAAAGGCGGCCGTTTAACCGGATATCCCTGTGTGTGACTTCAAAACTGAGTTCCATAGATCATTCACGAGGCATCTGTTGATCAAGTTTCTATGTTTTGGTCTGTTGAAAACACTCAGAGACACCTATGGTGTTTGAGAAGCAAAATTTCCAAACCCGTTCGAGGTCGTTTCATCTAACTGTTATCAACGTGCCAAAAACCAAGACTGCACCTGGAAACCCCTGGTCAAAACTAACATTTATTTATTCACCAGATTATATTTATGCATTCTACTATCGTATTTATACAAATCACAATTTTGCACTGTCAGGAAATTAAAAAACTGCGGTCGAACTGTTTTAAATAGAATCAGTGCAACTTTATACTATGGTATTTTGGATACGCATTAGGCTGAATTCTAAACATGACAGAGTATGGAGCGATCATGTATCTCGTCATTTTTGAATAAAGCGTATCACACGTGTCCGTTGGTGGATGGAAGCCTACAAAGATCTCATAAAATAATAAACTTGAACACCCAATTGAAAATCGACCACATTATTTGGATCGATTCGCAAAAGGATCACAAAGCTGGCGTTATTTCGCTTAATATTATCGTTTCTATGACATGCACACGTGTAAATTGAAAGGGTTGTTACTTGCTCTTTTGCAAAACCCAGGATGGTTTCTGTTTTCCTAATTATGCCAGTGCTGTGACGTCTTTTGTGTGTGCATCTGTTCATTCATTGGTCAGTACACTCGTCATTCAATGATATCACATAACTTATGTTCCATTAGTTCTTTTCGGATACATCCCTTGGTCCTAGTGCCCTCGTTACAACCGTCAACGTTTTCACTTTGAAATACTTCATCATCGAAGAAAATTTAGCTTTCGTAATGAAGCTGAGTAGTCATGATGAGACGATCCCGTTTCAATGAATCAAAGTGACAAATGAAATCCAAAATTAGTGCAAATGTAATGCGAATGTACTCCGGGCTCTCGTAGCCTAGTGGGGTGAACTGAGACAGGATATCCTTTGGCTAGTATTCTCGCAGCGGGAGACAGTACGAGGCTTTGCGAGCGACGAACGACGGCGGGGAACTGTGGTAGGGAGGCCGGATACAGGGGTGGTGATGAAACACTGGCAGACAGATTATCCATGGATCGGGGTTGAAGATAAACCTGCAAGGCAAAGCAAACAAAACTCCATAAACCAAAAAGATCCAGTGCGATAGATGCACTCAAGATAAAATATTACTGGCGCGGTTGCCAAGCGTTACATAAATCGCAACTGAATAAACAGGCGTGTATCACTGAGACATGTAAATCGATTAAGACTGCACACGTGACACACTTCATGCGAGGTCAGATGCTTTGAAAGTGGCGTGTTTTTCTGCGTTCTGTGTGGTTTGTGCCCACTTGGATTTTGATCATGTGCATGTTGCCTGATAGTGAGTTGTAAGTTGTTATTTTTTAAGTGAATTTCACCATTCTGTTTTTAAAGTAACACTGTTCTCTCTCTGGCTTTTGCAACATCTTTGATTCTGGACGTGCATCATGTATGTGTGTGTGTGTGCTCTGTTCACAGTTTTCACATTTGTGATCAAAAACACAAATAGATCAGTGCACATCGATATGTCCCCTAGCACATGCTCCCCAATGAGTAGCTGTGCCCCCAAATGGTTCGCTTTGTGATTATTTGGCACCATTGCTAAATTGCTTCTACAAAGCATCCAAGTGTTCTGCTCTCGTGTATTGCACCACTTCAAGTTTTGAACCACAATATGGTTTTATCAGTTTTCAACTAATTCGTGACGGTGGAGGGTGAGAGATCAGATGTCGATGGGGGCCAGTTGAAACGAGCCTTCGAGCCTTCGAGAAATATAACACTGAAGTTCCTGGCCACACGAAGGCTAATGAATGTAGAAATCGATAGTTCTTCTTTGAGACTAGGCAAATTGCCCTCGGTGGTCTTGTTGATTTTTGGTCGGTGAAAGTAATTACCAACTGTGTTACCTGCTACTCACAAGTGAGTAGTATCTCACAATAGTATCACATTACTCGGTGTGCATCCATTGCTGTCGTTAGATGTGCCATACAGACAGTGATCGAGTCCATGACGGTTGATCACTGCATCACGCAGTGTTGGTGTGTAGTACACCATGGAGTCGCAACCATGATATATACTCACTGGTTAGGGCTGCGGATTACCAACCCAATCTAACCGGGTTCACCTCCCAAGTGGATTAAAATGAAACTGATCCGTGATGATTCCTCGCCAGGATACAGGAATCAAAGACTGCTTCCACAACTTTTCACTTGCTTTGCATGACAAATACCCAGTTAAAGTTCCATTATCAGAAATACTTAGGAACTTATGCCTCTCTCTGGTCTCATATTCCTACAGTTCAGTCTTGTCGTAAACCAATTTGGAGTTTTTATATACATTATTGAATATAAAAACCTCACATACAGTCATATTTGTAGTAGTACCATGAACAACACCCTCAAGAGTTTCGACATTAGGTGACAAAATGGACCTGCATAAGGAATACACGTGGCGAACCACAGTCAAAGCCAAGTCCATTAGGTTGAATCCCTGTCCCTCTCTCTCTCTGCACAAACGTGTGAACGTGTTACAATTGTTTGTCAACAGAGGAGTGAAACTGTGATGTAAAAATCACACACTTACTGCTCGTTAAGTAATCTTCATTGATTCCGACAACTGCCCTACAAATTCCCCATTTCTCAAATAGTGGTGCCTCAAAGATGGCACTATAGTGTTGATTTTGACATCTGCATCTGGCATCTTCTGGCATCTTTTTCTCAGTAAACAGTGAAGCAATTCTGCAGAGCAGAGGAGGTGAACCCGGTTAGATTGGGTTGGTAATCCGCAGCCCTAACCAGTGAGTATATATCATGGTTGCGACTCCATGGTGTACTACACACCAACACTGCGTGATGCAGTGATCAACCGTCATGGACTCGATCACTGTCTGTATGGCACATCTAACGACAGCAATGGATGCACACCGAGTAATGTGATACTATTGTGAGATACTACTCACTTGTGAGTAGCAGGTAACACAGTTGGTAATTACTTTCACCGACCAAAAATCAACAAGACCACCGAGGGCAATTTGCCTAGTCTCAAAGAAGAACTATCGATTTCTACATTCATTAGCCTTCGTGTGGCCAGGAACTTCAGTGTTATATTTCTGATTAGATTTTTGTGTTATGCATGCCGAATTGGTGATATCCGATCTAAAGTCCTTAATAAGCGTTTATCCTCGACCAGAACTGCCTTCTGGAATTATAACAATACTATAATAATAATCACGTGTACATTAATAATAATAGCTATGAAAAGAACAAAATAAGGAGCGATAGGAGTCTGTTTACTTTGGTTTAATTTATTTATGTTCTTATTTATCAATTTATTTGTTTATCAATGTACTTGGGGTTCGCGGTACGTCGGAAGGACTGGGGGCCGACTGTCGACCAGAATGAGTGAGCATGTTCCGAACAACTTATCACTTCGAGGAGGAAAGCTTTCAAAGATTTAAAGATTTTTCATGCGAACAACTTACAAGCTCATGCTTTTCTGGTCCCATAGGTTCATGCAGTGGATTAAGAAACAGTGATACATACAATTCTTTTTGTAAAATGTCACTTGTTACGTTCGTTTTCCACTGCCTCACGCATCTTCACTTATGTTGGAACGTAAGATGTGCTAGTGTTTCATCGAGCCTCAGTTTGAAAGACTCAATGCTTGGAGCACAGACGACGTAGGATGGTAGAGAGTTCCAGATCGAACACACTCTGACTGCGAATGACTGACGCCGGCATTCCAAGCGGCATTTTGAGACCACTAGTTTAAATGGGTGTCCTCTAAGATGAACGCTGGGTGATAATTTCAGAAGCGGGCGACACGGATGGCTTGGGTTTTGCATTATTTGGTATACCATAATCCTATCTCCTCTGAAGCGCAGTGGCACGACATTTGCTGGATACCGGCCACTGCATCGACAAACGCAAGGTTTTCCGCGTTGTGCTCAAAGTTCGAAGCCCAAGGATGCTTAGTTTTGCTGAAGCGGTTGTCATTGGCCGTTTAAAGCCTAACCTATGCGCGCAAAAAGCCTTTGTGATGCAGTTGTGATTACCATGGTAATTCCCCTCCCCTTTCCTTTCCATCATCTTAATTTATTTACGATAGAATTGTACAGTCAATAGGCAGGGGCTTTACTGATCAATTGTTACATCGGGTTGGGTAGAATGGAGAGAAGACAGAGGTCGCTGGTGTGGAGTATGGTACATATGCCCTCCGAGGCGCTATTATAATGAACCCATCATCTACATAATTACTGGACATGTGATAAACTGCTGATTGATACCAGATACGCGTGTGAACGAATCAGATGCTTTAACCTTCCGGGAAGCAAGCATGAAATTCAGCCCTGATGCGAATTGATGGAATGCTGTAAAACTATCGTGCACTGTAGGATAAGATGTACATTTGAAAAATGTATCCATAGGCGAAAGTAGAAAACTTCGACCTCATTAAGTGGTTATCATCTAAACTAAAAGACGATGGTTTGGAAATGGAATTTCTTATTCTGCGGCACGAAAATATTTAGCACATTCGTAGAATAAATGGGGCGTACACGACCAATGACTGAAGCCGTCTCCTGCTCAGAAGTGTGAACGCCATACTCTCTCCCGTTTGAGTTAAAGAACTTAGAAAAAATATTTTTCCAGCAATGCTTTCGCTTTTCCGGACGTGTTATTTTCGACGTGATTCCAAAGGCATTCGAACAGAAGGTAATCCCAGATAGGTTGCTGTGTTCAATAAGACTGATTTTTTACACATTCCAACGGTAAAAGAAAATCGATATCGTGGTTTGTGATTTTCAATCCAAGGTGTTCAAAAGCTACGTACGTAATTGGTATCGTATTAAATGAAGCATTTGTCGTGTAAGTGAGGCGTGAGCTGAAAAGCTGGGATGTAGCGTAGAGCTTTTTTCACCTGGTTGGGTTTCATTAGCAGTACGAATCCATCAACCCAACTGGGGATCGAACAGGGGACCTCATAGGTATAATTGAAGTATAATACCCATTCGACTACCGAGCGGCTACGAACATATTTAGCATATTAGGCCGAAAACCAATGTAGACAAAGACAAAACCATCAATAATCATATTTGTGTACCGCGTTATTTATACTAGTACAAATAGGAATTAAACATTCTCCCCGCGGATCGTTTACAATTCGACATTCATGATTTGTGGAAAGAACAGTAGCTTGGTGATGAACTAGACTGAGTGAAAAGGACGAACAAAAATTCTACTGGGACGTTGTAACTCACAAGCGAACATTTTCAAACCAAGCGAGTAATTACCAATGTTAAAATGAGTGCTACCCAGACCGAATTGCTTTATCAGTCGTTAATTGCGGATTGACACCCCTCCGAGGACAGGACGCACCTTCGTCCGATTGGGACTGGAGGCGACTGGAGCGACGCTTTATAGGTTTTGGACAACTGCAATCAATCAAACTTCACGGGTGACGTCAACAACGCGCGTACGTGTCACTGCTTCTGACTTCATACCATAGGTAGAGAGACCGTGCGGCCCGGACAGAAGCAGAACGATGCAAGCAATACTGGAACGCGATTGATAGAAGCTCGAATAACCAATGGGTCTACTTTGTACACGTTATTTAATCCCCTTTATTTCTTCCAATAAACGAGCTGCTACTCCCATGGCCTTTTCCTCGCGTCCCAGTTACGTGGTGTATTGCGTGCTAGTGCCAGTGCGGCTCAGTCCGTGATTGCCAATCCTTGATTCGTATTCCGTGATCCGCATTGCGTGGTTCGTATTCCGAGTTCAGTGCACATTGCTATCACCACTACTACAAGTATTACACCAACGCACTTAGACTGCGAGTTTTAGGGATAAGGTCTTCTACTGTCATCTGGACTGTTAATGGTACGAGTTCGGACCGGAACATGGCTATAGTACATACTGTTGACGAGCTCCAACGGGGACGGAACCGGTGTGCGGGTGCTCATTGTTCCACGTCACTAATCAAAATACCATCGCATATTGAACTGGTCTGAAGTATTCCATCCGGTTTGATGGTGTAGTTGACCGTAATGATCACTTTAGCGATACATAAGTTCCCCCAGGTTTATGTAATATTGGAATCTGTACTATTTTCGAACAAATGACCGAACTGGGTTTGAACTCTTGTGTGACCTAGTTTTATTTGACAACTGTGATGATGCTATCTGGTATTGCTAGTGGTCAGGTTCACCTTAAAATCACCGAACACTTTACATATCATCTCTTTCACCACTGCCGTCTTGCACTCGTTATCTTATACTCATTCGCAGAATGTTCTTATTTAAGTCCTTGACAGTTATACATTTAGCTTCTCCGGCGACCAATACATGCCAGAGTTTATTAGAACTAGTACACAACCATATAACGCTCGGTAAACCAAATTGTGCTATTAGTCATTTTTCGAAGTTCACAGAATGGAAGCTGATCACCAGTGAGATGACTAATCTCACTATGGCCGATAGGATGCAAAGTTAAGGAAACCACCACGATGCCTGTACAAACAAACACGATGTAATAACGATCGATTTCTACGTTGAAATCTGTTTACCAGTTTGGGAATTTTGTATGATTTTTGTTCACACTGCGTTCGTATTTGGTAAGCGTCACAAAACAAAGAGGTTTTCAATCGTTGTTGAACTCTGATATTCAATACACTATAAGGATCACTCATTGCAAAAAGGAATCTACAGTTTGGATACCTTTCTTGTTGTGATCCTAACTTACTCTTTCTTGTGAAAATCAACATTAAGTATGTACTTTGATGTGTGGTTCACAGACTGGACAATGTGTATGGTTGATGATACAAGCAGAATTGTGGATATTCTTTAATACTACTGAGTTGAAAGTGGGAGACTGACCATAATGAATCAAGACCACAGCAGAAAGTTCATTATCTACAGCTTGTACAACCATCTATGTCTGAGTGAACTCACTCGTCAAAACGTAGGCGGAGTATTTGGTAATTTCACGCGTCTAAATATATAACTTGGAAAAAAATAATCCATTGGGTTGGATGAAAGTTGTTCTTAAAATATACAATATGCTCATCACGTCACAAGTGTCACTCTGTGAAATCCGTTCCCAAATAGTCCTTCCGTTTCCCGCATGGCCCCAATCAATTAGGCTCTGTGTGCATTTATGTTTGCTACGTTAAAAATCATAGCGCATTCAACTCCATAGACCAACGTTCCCCATTCTCTTACTAGGCGGTGGTGGCCCGGTGGTAACTTCACCAGCTGATCACCCCGGGGGACGTGTGTTCGAATCCCACTACCACTACCACCACCACCACCACCACCACCTGACTCTCCCCTATTTGTGTGTGTTGAATGGTAGCCCTTTGATTGGCTGCTTCCCCCTTCCTGAAAAATTGCATCTTTGTATGTACAATAAAAGGAAACAAAAGAAAAAGAAAGAAAGAAGAATCCAATCTTTATTTGATTCATCGTGGAGAAAATCACATATTTTTTCACTAGGGCAATGTATTCCATTGTCCCTAGTCAGTGTGTCGTTTAAGAGTCAATGTTCCGATTGATATGCAGCACTGTCAAGGCCGAATTTATGTGTAAATGTATCAGTACTTAATTGAATATTATAATACTTCACATGTTCAATATTCAAAAAATATCCATTTTATTGATTTATTTTTCATATCTGATTAAAATTATACTGTGCCAAACAAATTACGTTATGTCTTTATCACAAAGAAATCTGTCTATGCTTTTCTCGTGGGTTAAGTATTGCAAGTTGTCAAGGTGGAAAAAGTGACTATTTATGGTAACTCCATAAAAAGACACACTTTAATACACCGTTGCTCTATCAAATTTCGGACGAAACCCGTAATTCTTGAGCCTCGATCGTGTTACTCATGTCACTATGCTGCAGCGTTAATAAACTACTGATAGTAATGCGTGTGTATTTTGTGACTGGTGTTTAATATCTTCGGCATGTTAATGTGTTCACCTCTCATGAACTAAGTTAATTTTAAGTGAAGGTTTGGAACGGTAAGTATCCACTTTTGATTTATTTCAGGGCTCGTAAATGATTTGCCGTTTGTGTTATACTTGAAATTTCTACTTAGGGGAGTGTCGCATGCTGTACTGAAACACTGAAGCTGCACGAGGTGTCAAGTGGTATGATAATACGGGCATATCGTTTAAACCTTCTTTAATCAACATGTGATACAGCGTGCGATCACCACACCTTCTCATTACTTAACCAAGCTTTGCAACATCAACATTTGTGGAAAATGATTTTTGTTTCAACATTCGTTGACTTCGGCATATTCCGATACTTGTCGATTAGACTCGCCTACAGCGGTATGACTAAAGTTTGTGTTAAGGATAAGGGACTACGGGTTGTGACTAAAGCATTGCGGGTTTTGGCTAAAGTTTGATAGGAGAAGCTGTAGCTTTAGAGTTATAGTTATAGTTACCAGAGTAAAATCATTTGATATGTCTGAATTATGATATACGCAGCTGAAGTACGATGAAGAGGAGAAGGATGCTGGACGGACGAAGCAAATGTCCTTGAAAAAGCAACCAACGTTGCAGCAGTGGAATGGGTGCACAGAAGCTACAGCTTGATAATCACCCAGAAGCTGCAGCCTACATCATTTAGATGGACTGTCATTTAAAAGAGTGGCTTTCATTTGAATCTGGTTGAGAAGATACACAGAGAAGCGAACTAACCTCCATCTCGTATAGGATTTTATCAATCTACTGCAGATCTAATCTTGGCATCGTACTGTGAGAGATGAATGGAAATTCAGAAACGAGTGGCGTAGAAACAAATCTCATCGTGGGGTATAGATGAGATAAGTGAACAAACCCAAGGAAAATTAAGAGAGCTAAAATAGTCCCGGTTGACCGAACGAATCTGTAAACTACCAAGGATTGAAGGAAAATAGGTAAAACATTGGGCATTAGAGATGTAATGAAGCAAGAGATTTTATGGCTTGTTCAGACCGAGGCGCAACGGGTAAAATGATTGGGACAAACTGGAATTTATAGTAGCATCTACTGCGAATACTTCGATGACATAGCCAAGGATTCTTCAACGAATGAGAATGGAGAAGCGTACAGAGACTGGAGAGACACCAGAAGTAACATGTTTTCGCGGTTGCGGTTCAACAGTTTAGCCACACCTCATTCGTCTACCGCAACCGAATATATATTTTTGCAAATAAATATCCCTATAATGAAAGTGAAATATCTAGAGATTATCAAGAAAAAAAATAGGAATCCTGTGGGTGCGGGGAATTTAGGGGTAATGCTAATGACCTCAGCAGTAGACATATCATGTGCATCTTGAATACTACTAAGTCTGTCACTGTCGCCCTGTAGATAGGTTCGAACCAGTTCAGTAGCACGTAGGAGATTGAGAAGCAAAGAGAATTCCGAAGGTACAGCATCTTTTGTCAGTTTTCATAAAGTTTTCATTAAGAAGAAAACGGATGGTAAGAACACAATCGATATCCGATTTTGACTGACAATTGTCGCAATGAGGTAGAACTGCGCAAAAAAATAAAAGCAAAACTTAAGGTCAGTTGATCAACATTGACCTCAGTTCGATATAATCGATATTTCAATATTAGATCCATCTATGGATTGTCTGGATATTATGCTATTTTAAACAAAACATCGGTTTACATGTGCTGAAGTTGTCAAATAACGTGGTTATTATCAAATATGGATTAGTAAGATATTCATGCCCTCGATCATCGGAGATCGGGTGCTCAAGCAAATAAGTTTGTTTCATACCATTGCCAAATACCAGAGATAATCAGCTGATTTAATCCAACACCGATGCAAAGAGTTATGGCAGATTGTTGCCCGTTTGGCTGTGTTGAATTGGGTTCAATCAGGCGAACATTAACACAATTCAATCTTCTAGGTCTTTTACAATGTGCGGTGATCCAGAATTCTGTACCGCAATCCAGGTACGAACAGGTACAGTTTCATGTCACCTAATCACCATTCAGGAAGCTCAGCCAATGGTACACCTGACGAACATGACATCCGAGTTAGTACATACGATGCGTCGGCGCAAACGGTTACGTGATTGGAGGACGGTCGTTTAGCCAATCATATGGACTATTACATTCTATAAAACATTCTCTAATTCTATCAGTAAACATAAGCATTTGATGCTATCAATGCCTCGTGTATTTTATTGGTGTTCGCAGTTCGGATTGGAGCCAATCCAGTTCTGAGCATTACGGTACGGGGTCTCGTATTTCTACACTCAGTACTATTTCGATTATCGCAAAATGTTGCTGCTGAACAGAAGTGTCTCATTTGCTTTATTAATTTGAGCGGGGAGATGACTGATATTTATGAAATGATGATACGTCGTTATGTCACATTGACGTGCTCACGAACTCCGGGAACATACATTTAGTTGGTTGTTAATCCGCTTCAATCAACGCTAAGTCAAGACAAATCTCTACCAAGATCTCAAGTTGAGCGATAAACCTGAGGTTATGACGGGGTTATTACAATATTTTGCAGAGAATGTCGGGAATGAATAAGTTTCTTGTGAAGTGGGCGGATTTTAGGTGCAAGACAAACAAACAAGTAAAACCAATTGCGAAACATACGCAGGTCTATTTATGATATGAAAATTTAAACTGAATAAATAATTGACAGGTGGGCACGATAACCTGCAACTGATTTAAATCACGTGTGCGGCAAAACGATTTGTACTCACTCTGACTGGGGGCGGTAAAACGAATGGGCAGCTGTTTGATTGATCTTGGAGTAATCATATTTACTGCACTTCCAATCGCTGTAACGTATTCTCTGGTTGTGCATGTCTTCCCTTAATAGCAGTTTAAGTAATAGAATGAAATGGGTGGGAGAACCGCGACCACTTGGACTATTAAATACTTGGTCAACAATAAAGCAATTAAAGCGGTTTAATAGATCTCAAGCTTCAGAAGAAAACAAAAGAGTTAGACACGGAGAACAGTTTGTTGATCCAACTTGCATTCAAAATGATGGAATTAAATATGCCCTAAATTTACTCAGCTCGAAAACGGCTAAGTTTTTGTAATTCGATTAACGCGGCCAATGTCATGACATCCGGCTGTCTGTGAAGGGTCGAGTGTATGCCACGGCAGTTCGGCCAGTTATGCTATACGGCACAGAAACTTGGTCATTAAAGAAACAGGATGAAGACAAACCTTCGGTGTTCGAACATCACCGTCTACGCAGCGTTGAACGAATCTGGTTGGGCAGCCGGACCAGTAAAGTTGACGTTAGGCGTAGAGTTTCAGGTAGTCACGGTCGCCCACTGGAGCAAGTGATCGAC
The DNA here is from genome assembly GCA_900618425.1 of Echinostoma caproni. Classification (NCBI taxonomy): domain Eukaryota; kingdom Metazoa; phylum Platyhelminthes; class Trematoda; order Plagiorchiida; family Echinostomatidae; genus Echinostoma; species Echinostoma caproni. Next base: position 23,842 of record UZAN01047405.1, read on the forward strand.
CTCCATAGATTAGGTTGGTTCAGGCATGTGTTACACATGTCATCTGATAGGTTACCACGGCGAGCGTTGTTCGCCGAGGCAAGTAGTGGTGGAAGAAAGTCAAGGGTGGCCAAGCTAAGACCTGGCATGAGGGTATGAAAACCTTCACCTCGGTCACATAGGTCCCGTTAGGCTTTCTGGCTGGGGTCCTATAGAAGATCATACCTGATGGTTGGAGACACTGAGTGATATGGCTGGGTGTCGTAAACAGTGGCGTTCGTGCATCTTCTCAATCTCTTTGCAAACTCAGACCACTAAACTTCTCCATTTTCTGTTCGACTCTACCTTCAACTTTTCTGTTCTTCTCCCATTGTTCATCCAACTGGGCGGCCAAAATATAGCAACCAAAAGCGTTGCACGGAATTACATGCTTAATGGTTGTTTAAACTGAACTGAACTAAATTGTTTTGAGACGGTTTCTGGCTCTTGAAATTTAGTATCACTTTGCTGGGGACAAAACACATGACGCGTTTCACGTGATTCAAACAGACTGGAGGATCAAATATTGATGATGGTGGCACAAAGTCACCTGCTTTCAGTGGTACGCTTTTCATCTTGGCATAAAAGTTTGCTGAAATTTATTGTTTTATTATAATCAAAATTGACAATTCTCTGTTTAGAACAACCAAATGAACTCATTTGTGGATTCACTTCAAACTTCACTGATAAGCTCAAAACAGCCTCTTCCTCCGGCCGCACCATTCAATGCCTGTTATGTATAGTTTCTGGCTTATCACTGTTTTTCCAGAGTACTAAAGCGACAAAAAAATTATAATGATATCTTTCGTCCCATCTTCAAGCACAAAAGCAACTTGCTGGATTGCATCGAAATAACATGATGACTGAGTTTGAATTGCTGTCAGTTGCACTTTGCAGATTCACAGACTCCCACTGGTTGTTTGCTATCAGTCGACTTCATTTGTTCTCTACCGACGAATCATGTTTTGCACTTCTCATGTGTTCGCTGCATGTTATTTTAATTTGGACCCATCAACTCGGTTCAATCTACTTACCACAGTTAAACAACTATAGATAAATGTATGCGCTGCAAATAAATTGTCTCATCCAAACAGTGGAATAGTAACAATCCAGCTTTTTAGTGATCTGTGGTACTTTATTTTCGCATGATAATTGCAATTGGGGTTGATCGAAAAACGTATTCTTCCCACAGATATTCATACAGACATTTCACATAACGAATTTTCCTTATGACAATAAAACTATCTGGTTATATTCAGAATATTTTGTCTAAGTATTTGCACAGCTCCAGTTCAAGTGATTATTTTTCTAAAACTGCATTTCATCGTATTTGTGTACAACCGTTCTCTTTGTAAACCAGTGTTTTTTAATTCGAAATCATCGTGGATTTTCTCCGTTTATAAAGTTACTGGATTTTTTGTCTCTTTCAGAAGACAACTCATCAAACCCCGTTACTGTGGCCAACAAGTGAATGATACGTGTGTTATGCATGCCAGATTGGCCAGATTGGTCGACCGACTGATTGGCTGACTGTTTGATTGCTGGCTTGATGGCCTACGGATGTTGTGTGACGTGTAAGCGTGTGTCGACCTGCCTTCCCTCCTTCCTTCCTAGGAATCGTCCGTTTCTGCTTGCTCTTCGGTCTATGAACCGGCTACATATTTGCCGTCTACAATAAACCTACTGCTTAATTCACTGTGCACTCATCTATCTACGTGACTTGGGACAAAACACCCGGAATTCGGATTAGTTTTCGACATTCCGTGAGATATCTACAAAAATCAAAATGGTAATTTAAACGCGATCGAAATCTTTGTGATGACCGACAACGAGCACTAGACAGCTGTTTCGTTCTGTATGGGGCTCGTCAGCAGTGCGTATCTTTTGTGTCCCTGTNCAACTTCTAGTTGGTAGCCGACAATACTACATACTAGTTGAATGCATTTGTAATTGATGGAAATATTTGTGATGACCATTCGCACAAAATGATGACATTCTGCCGTATATCCCAGGGGTAAGGCGTTGACTCCCAAACCAAAGGTCCGCAGTTCGAGTCCTGACGGGAACACAAAAGATACGCACTGCTGACGAGCCTCAAACATAACAAAACAGTTGTCCAGTGCTGATCATTACAAGCATTTCCACCACATTTAAATGCATTTTACCTCGTGAGGAATTAACCATCTCCCGAGAAGTGAAACCCACATAAGATCATCCACAATGCTTGGTGTCTGTGGAAAACTGAATGAGTTAATTCTAACATTAATCATCTAAATGTATATTGGTTTGACTTTACAGTCCACAGCATCCAGGGCAAAACCCCAATAACTTCACCAAGAACGGGATTTCATCACATTCGTACTCACCATACGGAATCAATTTGTCTTATGTATCCCAGGGAAAAGCCTTGANGCGTGATGACACTCCTTTTGGTGAGACTTGCGCCAGTTCTGTGCCTGCCTGTCTGCGTGTTGACGCACTGCTTGCTCACCGGCTTACGGACCGGCTACGTTTGCGTTTACATACTGGAAATATAATTACTACTTAATTCACTACTTGCGTATTTACTGACTCATACGGGATACAACAGTCAGCACCAACGTTCGCTCACTATTCGCAGAGATCTCGGATTTAACCTCTATTCTGAACACGCATTAATTCCAACACATGTGTTGTTTTTGTGCAAGAAAC
>UZAN01047406.1:0-13587 GCA_900618425.1 Echinostoma caproni
ACAGTGCTCAATTTGAACTGCGGACCCATCGCATGGAAGGCGTATACTTTACCACTGTGCCAATCAGCTTATGCCACAGCTGAACCAGATTGCCAATTCATGTTTGTCCAGGTGCCGTCTTCAGTGATAGTCAGATCATTTGGCTACGACAGCAACGAAGGAGGACACAAATTACAAACTATTAACTCCAATCGAAAGCCTCTCATCAAGTCAGGACAATTATTGCAAACAGATCGTGTCGGTAATATAAAGCTGTTTTCTTTTCTTCAAAGAATTGAGTAGTTGACAGACCGGACTGGTAAAAGCAAAACAATGGCTCGAACTAGGGTGCGAATAGACGCGTACACACAATGCATCACACCCTCTGGTGCAATCAGCTCAAACCACTTACATCATCAATCTCCTGTAACGCATTAGGGGGGTGGGGAATGGTGGATCGGTGATTCACGGACTACGTGTACAAAAAACGTACAGACCATATAATTCCGTTGTTATCAAACTGCTCACAAGTAACCATTTCCAGGTTGAATAGAGTTATTTACCACACCTCAGATGCAATCTATTCCGGAATGTTCTCCTTAGCCAGTCATCACAAACTCATCTATCTCGCCCTATCTGTTCTCCAGTATTCAATTGCACCCCAGATCCACTGAGCTTGTGCAACACGTGGTTGCAGAACACACTATTTAGCTATTATTGTTATTATTATTATTATTATTATTATTATTATTATTTAGCATGAACATAGAAAGTTCAGGGTCTTTTTAATGTAAAGCCCAAATACATCTTGACGAACACTATGCCTGATCCCCAAAGCGAGTTCCTCCATGGAAACAGTGGCGTTGTCTCGCAATGCGGTACAACAACTTTCAACTACACTCCGTGAACCTGATGCTGAACAAATCTTGAGTGTGCCCTCAACAACAACGAGACCCGTTAAATTTGTACTGTTAACTGGATAAAAAGTATAGATAAACAGCCAGTATTTATTCAGTTCCATAAATGGTGTTAGAAAATCTGTCAAATTTATCAGCAGATGAAAGTGAGCTAAACGGGCTTCAGAAAATACAGAAACCTGTGAATAGAGAGCATAAACTGATTTTAATTCCTAAGGAAATCTGCAGTAGATATTAGCTTCTCTCATCGTACCAACTTGTCAGCTTCCTGGTTGAACAAACATACGCCCATCCGATTGCCACGCACATACTGTATGTAGAATTGTAAAGCCTGTCATTCGGCACGGCTTCCGATCGGATAATCCCACCCCTGCATCCAAGAACGGCTGAGCAGAACGCCATTTCGTGGCAGTCACATCGATGAAAGTGAAAGCATTTGGAAACCTTCTGACTGAACAATTGGTATCCCTAGTAACCTAGTAACCACCAGAAAGGATAAATGTCAAGAGTTGAACCGGATTACTAAAGAATTAGATTTGCCAAGTGACCAATTTACACCTTTTGATCTGAAAGTCAAACCGATTTCACTCGTCCCAACCACGTTTGGAACGATCAACACACACATACACCTATGAATGTTCGAATCACTTCCGAGCTCTATACGATGTCATCATCCCATCGCCTTGTAGTTGATTGTGAGAATAACCGATTAAACCACTTGAGAAAGGTCTTTCAAGAGAGTCAAAACGTTGTCACCAACGACTCATGTTTTGATTTTTCATTCATTGTGACTAAGACAAGCTAATTTCCTCAATAATCATGAGCACAACGCCCACGTTTTTCAGTGAGACTCTTTCCATCTATGGATCTCCCGTGGTTTCTCAATCATGTTTTCAAAATTCAGCCCATTCCCGAAAAATTACTTCCTGGTTTACTTATTTTGAAAGCGCTTTCATAAAGGTTCTTTTAACTGTATTTCTATGTAAAAAGGCTCAAAGAGTAAGCCAGTCCCCAAGCCATTTTTGACCAGTTCATTATTCGGTTTGTTTTTCGTCACCGCTGATTATCTGTTGCTCTGCCACATCTCGTTCTGCGTGAGACGATAAAACTTCGAACCATAATTTCTTGATTTCAAGCGTTTCGATGCAAACAATAGGCTAATTGCTCGGAGGACGCTTTCAGACGAGCACCGTATGCCACGGAACATTATGATCACCGTCTGAAACTCCCTCAAAACACGTATTTAATACGTGTATTCACTTGGAGGAAGGAGACCTGCATTCTGTTAGTGAGTTCTTTGAACTGGAAGTGTTGTTCGCAGACATTTCGTAGCCGAACTAGGTAAAATCATCAGTGCGACTTCGGGGAAGCGCCAGTCCTCAGTGAGATTGGGCTTATGTAGTTCTGTTTGAGGGTTTTGATTGATTGTTTGAGTCCCTTTAATCTTATTGGTCTATAGCAATCATTTGATGTGATACGATAGGCTGTTTCACAGACATTGTGATCATCCGTTTTTCGTTGGTCTGTGCATCGTCGTAAGCAAATTGAATTGCCGAGACTGTAACAAACACTATGTGAGACAAACCAGTAGAAAGCTTAAGACACGGTTACAAGAACACATAAGGTCAGTCAAAAGACACAAGGAGAAATCGCAAATCTCAATCCACGGGGATACTGAGAATCATATCTTCTAACTGGACAAAGCAAAAATAATTGGAAGAGGAACCACCAAGTCTATACGGGTGGTTATCGAAGTCCGGCAATCCAGAACGGACAGTATAAATAAGCATATAGAACTGGAACCTATCAATCACTATCTAAGGAACCATTGGTTACCTAAAACTGTCCCAACTAAAAAAGACCCAGAACCGGTTCTAACCACTTTGAAATCGGTTCACACGGCTTTACATTTGGCCGAGGAAAGCCAGTCGAACATTGATAAACGAGATGGTCACCCTGACAACGAAACAGCCAATCAAATCACATCAAATGATTGCTGTAGACCAATAAGATTAAAGGGACTCAAACAACCGATCAAAACCCTCAAACAGAACTGTACAAGCCCGATCCCGCTGAGGACTGGCACTTCCGTGGAGTCGCAGTGGTGACGATTGTGATGTTGAATTTGGCTACGAAACGTCTGTGAACAACACTTTCAGCTCGAAGAACTCACCAACACCAACGAATTTGTTTTGTTGTTATTCTCCATCACTTGAACTTAACTGTTTTATTGTATCAAACAAATGGCTAAAAATCGGTTGTCTCTGGAATAGGTAGTCTTACTTGTTCGTCTATGTCCGGTTTAGCAAACGTCTGGAATACAATGGGGCCGAACAGTTAATTAAATATAATTATCCTAAACGTAACTGATTACGGTGTTTCGAGTCAAGTTGCTGCGTTTTGTAACACGAGGCCAGCGAGTGATGAAGCAATAGAGTTTTACATAAATATGAACGTTTTCTATAGAAAAAATAAACAGTGGAAAAGTTTTTCTAGGTAAAGATCGAGGTTTGTAAAATAAGGTTTGGTCTGATACCCGGTTGGAAAATGAGAATTGCAGAGGTCGATGACATTTTGACCAGTGTGTGCTAAGTGCACGATGCTATGATCCAACCAAGTAAACCTGGAAAATTCACGAATGTTTTGCACATATGATGAAGTGTGTTTATCAACTCACAGTGGAATACTTTGACGAGTTGTCTACAATCTGAAACGCGCACGGTATCACTTGAATTTCAAAAGATTGAATAAGACGAATTTGTTGTGTATAGAACAAATGAGGCGTGAACAGAAAAGCCAGTAAGCACTGCTGTACAGCTGTTCAGCTTTATATCTGGTCAATTCTTATCAGTAATATTAATCCATGAACCCAACACTGGGGAACGTGAACCCGGGACCTGGCAGGTAGAACGCAAACATTACTGCCGTGCGAATTTCGAAACAGTTGACAATTTTATCAATCCATGGTGAATGGACAGATAAAATATTGATTGATCAATGGAAATACATGGTTTGCCTCTAAACAATAGGTACAGTCGCACGAGTTCATTCTTCCGTTTTCGTGAATGTAATTTGCCTCGGTCAGTTTCTGTAAAACACACATTAGAATACATCCAAAGAATCATGCATGCTCTTCTGTATTTGGGTTATTTTTCCGGGTAAAAACGGTCCCGTCGTTCATCAAATGCACCACTGCCAGAAATTCTGAAACTAGGCCCGTTTTTCACCATTCGCAAATTGCAATAAATGCGATATCCAAAACATTAAACTTGGCATTTGCGGTTCCCGAATTAGGAAATACAAATCCCCCCCCCACACCCACACATATCCCGTCCCCAAATCACATAAACAAGTGTGTGTGTGTGTGTGTGTGTCTAGGCATCTCCGGGAACCAAAGAACGGTCATAATATTTCATAGTCACTACAGCATACCAGATAATGTCAACACTGACTTTAAACGATCTAAAATTAAATTGTATAGGTTTGCAATTTTTATTTTCCTCCAGAATGTGACCCAATTGGTGTCTTCAAGATATATTTGTACACTAGCTCACCTTTGATCAAACCGAAACTACAGTACAACGGATATCACCAATAATTGCTTGTTAGGATGCACAAGGTATGGATAGATACTGGTTTGTAGCATTCATTACCTCTTGATTGTCAAAATCTTTGTCCTCTCCCTGGAACACACAATCAATGGAAGACAAATAAGTAGTGATTAATGACCGTGAATGATATTGTGGTACACTTTGTGGCCTTGTCACGCGAAACCAGACATGGTGAATCTATTCACTTACTTCCAACCCACCCACGCACTCCCTACCCGTGTGCGCTGAGGCAACCACCGTATGTGTGTGTGCAGTACGGTGTTTTCTTACCATCACCAATACGCACGAGTTGGGGAAAGAAACATGCAGACTGACTGCATGTCCCCGAAGATCTCAACTCTGTCGTCGGTTATCTGCACACACACAAACACACACACATTTCATTTTTCTTTCAAACTCACACGATCTATTGGTTGTACACCTGGCCTGTCTGACACACATCTAACACTGTTTCAATTCAAACAATTCTACGAACATTTCTACCGAATTTCTATCTTCAATTGTCAGTTGAATAACTACTCTTGAACAAAATAGTTTTCTTTGAATAATTGCATTATACATGTATGTGTGTGTAAAGGTCTAGTGCAAAAATATGGAAAATAAATTGCTTAAAATATGAATTCTGTTTGAAAATAAGTAAATGCCTCATTTGGAGTATGTTTTATCTTCCAGATGGTTTATTCACTAAGGCCAAAATGTGAGGCTACCATCGATCCATTGATCCGAGAATTCCAACACATTATACTGGCAGACACTCCGCCCCTCCCCCGGCTGTTAGTCACATCTGTGTGTATATGATTTCAAGGTTAACCAAGCAGAGCAAATCGGTGGTAAAATCGGGTAAGGATGTTGCTGTTATTGAACTCCTTATTTTGGGTAGAAAAGTCACCTAGAATGCTCAAATACCTACTTTCTGGTCTATACCAAAGCACTATATATATTCTTGCTTGTTAAACTCACTTCTACCCTTTGGCGAAACTTCTGCAAAACCTGGCATTCGATAAAATATGAAAAAGATAATTAGAGCCAAATGTCTGTGGTAAGACACAGTCGATTAGAAAATTCAGCATACCGTTGTTTTGAGAATCTCGACGGTTAAGCGTATGAACATATTTGGATTTTAAATGATTCCATCTGGATATCATCAATTTTATTGATGATTCTCGCAGCAAAACTGTCGACTCAGTGCACAACAAAATGCCGTATGGGTTTTCTTTCAGACGAGAGCATGGAACGCATAGAACAAACACTGAAGACAACACCTGAACAAACATGAATTGGTACGTTGATTCAGCCATGGTATGGATATGGACTACTAATGAGCTCTAATAAGAGCGAAACTCAAGGCTTTAGTGCCTTCGAGTGTGCATGGTTGACTGGATGAACTGAGTGAGGATTGTGCTCGTGAAGGTTGATTTCGAATGATAGATAGATCACTTCGATAAACATAACCGAGTCTACTTACTCCGTCGCGTTCACTTGAGTCATCACCGGTCTAACAGGTAGAGGTAGAAACCATAAAATACCTGGTAAAATTGCTTATACTGACAATATTGTAATATCCAAATGAAGACGTGATAGTAAAATCATGCCTCTCCGACTCGTTAGGAGCTGGGCTGGTCAATTTGTTTTACTCGGTGGACAATATTTGAGGAACTCAAATACGTATTGTAGCTGCATGTCAGTTGGTTTGTTTGAGGGAGGGAATACCTCAAGTATGCCGACATTGACAAACGTGGAGGAAAAACATCACGTGATATTCTTCAATATGATTTGGACAGATGATAAGCCAAGGGTGGTATACGCCGCCAATTACCATTCTGATGGTTTCAAGGAAATCAGGGAATATTTGTGAAGCAAAATTCACCAAATATTCTCCATCATGTTCTTGCATCAGATAATCAAGTTAAGAGTGTTTCCAACTGAGTCATAATCTTAGAAGCGGTGGGAAGTGGACACGTAGGATCTGGTGAGGCTTGATACCTGCAAAAAGCTCCTAAAGATGGATTGTTCTATATCTTGTGTATATTTAAAACTTGATTAAATGCCCCAAAACTTCAACATCGTTGGGATTAGGCGTCTAGGACTATGGCGTTCACCCTCTCCCTATCTAAATGCTCCCATACGACCAAGCGTCTCAAATAGCTTCTGCTAAGGAAGCCCTACTCAATTCTTTCCCGTGGCCAAGGTGCTTTCCCTTCAAAGTGAGAGGACGAAAAGCCGATATCCAGGGCTATAACTGGGTTGGTGGACCACTGGTAGTTCACCTAGGAGAGTTGACCAAAAACACTGATTCCAAACCAACCAAGAGTAGGCTTAGGAACTACACACACCTTCCCGGTTATGGCAATAATCACCGGCTCAATTGGACATCGAGGTGTACTGGGCACTTTGAACGTTTGACTCCTTCCGAAGAGCATACAATTCGATAAACTGGATACCGGGCCCCAATAGATTACGGTTTTCACGCACCGCCCCGCTGCCTTGTGGGTCGAACTCTGGCTAGCCGAAGGCTCCACTTGTGGATTCCTTAAGAAAATTGATGATGATGATGATTTGGCAGGGAAAACGTTGACCCCAAAGCTTGATCATAGACATCCCTCTCTCACACACAAACCGTTGAAAATGTTACTCTAGATGCATGATTCTCAGTTCACATGTTTCTGATCTCCAAATAATTCAACTTGACCCATCGCACGCTTCACTCATACAGTTCTTCTGTTCACAATATTCTACCAAACTGATTCCTAAGTGGAAAATTCGATTACAGGCCTGGGCTGCCAGGATGAAATTAGGGGATAAGACACACGTAACATTTCATAAACAACAATTAAACGGGATTATTGGTGACCCAGAAAACTCCAAACAATTTCAGGATGGCATACAAGTAGTACGTGAAATACGGTGATGATGATCCAACATTGAAGAACGGGTGTTAGATCGAATAGCTCGTTGACTCCGGGTCTTAAATTCGCAGTAGCCAGTGAATGATTCACTGTTCTATAGAGTTTTACCTTTTGAAAACACTTGCATCAAGTAGCATAGTGCACAACAGTGAATAGATTGTAATAGACTAAGTAACAAAGCAGTAGTATTTGTCCACGGGAATGCTATTTTCGAAATTGACTCGAATTACCTCTTTTTTCGTGCTGATATTCTGGATAAAAAGTAGTTTATAAAAGTGTGGCATTACAAGGCACGAAATCTACAACTTCCTTTTTCACTCCTAATTCACATAGATTCAATTTGAATTTTCAACAAATGCGAGAGCAGCAGTGGTAGAACATTTTTCAAACTGTTTTTGAACAGTTCGAAGCTACTTGATTCAACGTTCTCAACAATGTGCCAGTCGGTGGGTATGTGTAAGAAAAATTCACATAGAGGCGGAATACATGTGAGGTATCAATCGAGTATGTGGCCTCTATCCATGATCACGTGCGCCTGTGGCGAGTCCAACTATGACAAGCAGGTTGTCATTTAAGCACATTTAGATGATTGTAATTTGCTGTGCAACGTAATGCCACTAATCGAGTTTTACTGGGTTGGTGACTTTCCAACTAACGTTCTTTGTTACATTGTCGAGAAAAATTAGAACTTCTGAATATCATGTTGTTGAAATTTGTTTAAAAGGCTCAGTCCTTGTAGCTACCCAACCCTTTAAGGTGCTAGTGTCTTAGCTATAATAGTCCGTATCGTACATGCCGTATTCCAGGTAGGGATCTAATTGTTCGACTCCACTAGTTCCTTCTCGTGACGTAGGGGAAATAACATTTTATTTCTTGATTAGAAATATCTACTTTTGTACACTTGATCTGATTAGAAATACCAGAGTGTAAGGGGTATCCTCAGTTTTCAGTCTTTAGAATTTAGGACAGCGGACAGGATATCCGTGTAAGCCCCATCACCTCTGGGTCGAAAGTTCGATCAGCACTGTTCGTATGTCCATAGCCCCTTCAGGTGCTCATCCAGACGCTGTTTGAAAGCAACGACCAATCTTCTCCTCCACCACAGTCCCTGGGAGGAAGTTCCAGAGCGTTGTTGACCTCCGCGAGAGTCGGTAGACTAACGGAAGATCAACTGAATGAAGTTAACGCAACGTGAGAGAGTGCCTCCGCGTGCGTTCCTCTGTCTGTAAAGGGAAATAGCTGCGGTAACTCCTGGTCCATATCACCTCTCAGGATCTTCCGCAAACAGATGAGATCTCCCCTGAGGTGTCGATAGACAACTGGGAACAGATCAGTAGCCTGTAGACGAACTTCTTATCTGGCCCCGCATAGTCCAACAACCAGTCTAGTGGAAGCCCGTTGTACACGCTCCAACTTAGCCAGTTCACCAGGCGTGCAGGGTATGTCCCCGCACTACCATACTCAAGTCTCGGTCTGACTTGGGAAGCGTACAGCAGTATGAAAGCGTCCATCGTGAGCCGACTGAAAGATCTCCGAATAGATCCCACACACTAGCACAGACCCTATCGGTATTTTCTCGGGTCCTCAGTGATGACGTCACCATAACTCCCAGGTCTCTCTCGCACGATGTTCTGAAAGGAGTAGCACTTTTGGGGATGGCAAACTTTCTACAGTCCACTGGTCACTCTCTGCCTCTTAGCACCTCCACGAACAACTTACATGTCACAGATGGCGTCAATAAATGCTTGGGTGTGCATCAGTGACCACACTCTGATAAAACTCATCATAACTTGAACTAAACCAGGTCGACGGTAATCGAGGTCAAAAACCGTGGTGAGAGATAGTGTTCAACTTGCAAAGATAGCCACACCCGTGTGAGCGGGAGTGTTTCACATCCCAATTTGAACAGTCTTGAAAGAAATTTGTTTTACGAAGATTGGGCTGAGTTCATACCAGTCGGATGAGCTGCCAGTGAAGCACCACCATCAACAACGACCGGGCAGCTGCTATCTTGCAGTCTGACAGTGTAAAGTTGAATGGTGCCCCCTCGAAACGAAGCAACTGGAGACTCTGGTGAGCTCACTATGATACCAAACCAGCGCAAAACGTCATAATCATGTTATCTACGCGCAACAACGTTCCCGATGTGTAATAAGCCCTGTGTCTCGGGTATCGATAGTAGAAATGTGGTCCACTCAGTTCCAAACACACCTTCACGGGAAATGTCTTCTGCAGAGGTTGAAATCCAAGCAGTAAGTATGTGTATTTTGCAAGACCTTTATGTGAAAATTGATTGTTTGTCCGAATTCCGATTCCCCAGGTTGGGCTCCAGAAGTATCAGAACTAATGCAATGTAAATAGTCAATTTTAAAACAAAATCTTTATTGCCAGAGCAACAGGGAGTGATGATTGCATAAATGAAGCGCGCGCACACACTCCCCTTCATGCTTGGGAATCAAAATCATCAAGGAATAAACTTGGCGAGTTTCGAACCTCAGTGCGGTTGCAGTTCACATCCCAACCTGTCTATCCGACATTCCCCAGACGGCGATTTATCGAATTTCCAGATCACAGAAGCAAACAAGAATGTCCATACAGGCGCTCGGGAAGTCTCAAAATGTCACATATTTGAGAGGTCGTGAAAACGGTCACGATTTCGGCCGGCAATAGATAACCAACACACGGTTCTAGCACCCCGGGAAACAGGTTAGCATATAGTAACCTAAAGACAGTAGAACAGCATTCCGTAGGAATTCCGTCAAATCGGATGTCGTCAGTAGTAGCTCTTCCGTACCGAGATCCACGGCAAAGTAGTTGATGCCATATGTTGTTCCGTGGAAAAAAATCATCTACGGGCCAAGCCTCGTGGTTCTACTCGAATGTAACCAAAAAGCCGAAGCACCAATGAAAATCGAGCCCCCATCCGGCCACGCAGCCAGTGTGATCGAATTACAGTGCACACATTTTGAAACTGTTATATACTAAGCGGCTCTAGACAAACGAGAAATTAGGCTACTTGAAACATTCAGCCTCACCAGGAACACCCGTTTAGCAGACCGAATACGAATACTTACACCTCAGGCACGAAAGACATTTGGGCAAGAGAACCTATCGCACATAGCCTGAGATGGAGAAAAGTTGTACTAAAATGCTAATACCCCCGTCCGATTTATGCCACTTTGAAATACCTTTTAGACTAATACATCTGGTATAAAACAGGCTCGTGCTCCCTTCGGGCAATGTAAAATTGTAAAATCAACATACACTGCACCTCACTGTTTGCTTGATTAGGAGTACATTCGTTATGTAATGGTCTAACCGCGTTCGCGGATTTTCTATCGCTTGCTTCATGTATTGATGTGGAAAAATTGGGCCCAACGAGGTGGAGGTGATGAAGAAACGCAATTGCTCAACAATTCATCGTGATCGGTTTCCTAGCAACGTTCTCCGCGGAATTTGGGTTTACGATCTATTTGGTGAAAAACCAAACACATTGAAATGGAAAAATGTGTTTACCTCTTGGCTATCGGATATGCCCACTTTGCCCTACACAGAAAAGATAGGGAGCCAGAAGGCAGGGAAGTGAATCAATTGATTTTCATAGCACAAACATCATTGCCAAAAACATTGATCAAATGTATTCGTGATTTTGTAGTTTTAGGAACACGACAGACCTCCTCACGGATGACCAGGTCTATGGTAGATAAGACAATCTGTGAGACATGAAGACAGGAGATGGTTCGAAGGATAAATGAATAGATAGCATTAGGGTTGTCCACGTAGATAAATTTTTCTCTGACCAGCTTTTCTGTTCGCACAGCAATCACTGTCTTCTATGGGATAATTAATGGTTGGAAAATCTTTTGTACCGTGTGAGATAAATGGTTCGATGAATAAACTACTGACATTCACATCAGTAGTATGTTGGATAAAATGTGGAAAAAATCATATTTTTGTTTCTGCAATACGTATTAGTCGATTGCGTTTATTTACACACTGCACACACCGCTTGCTGCAACTTTTCAGCATTTCAAACACAAATTATCTTCTGACGGAAGTGAAATATCCACAGGATGAAAAAAAGATCCCAGTGGATGAGGTGGTCACCATCTCGAAAGTAAAAAACATTTTTTGACAGTTAACTGAAATGGGGGCGGGGGGATGTTTTGCCACGAACTCACTTCCGCCCGGCTACGATATTTCTGCAGAATCTATTGCGTTGGGAACAGACATGTAGCGTTAATTAATGGGCTGAATCTTTACTGAACAGATCGATTTTGTGAGTCTGAGATCAGAACTTTGTGTTTGAAAAACATTTACAAGGAACAAATGTAGCAGTCATCCATATGAAAAAAGGGTGAGTTATTCAGTGCCACGAACTTGATAGTTGTTTCTTGATTTGAACGTTTTACATCCAGATTGAAATTTCACATTTGGGGTAAATTGGGGAGTTTTGAGGGCAATTCATTTAATTGTTTAAAAGACCCATCTGTATAATAAGCTTCATTAATCTGAGCTGTCCATAATAACACAGACAACAGCTAGGGATCTGCATGAGAGCAGTGAAAAATTCGCTTGGTGTATATAATCAAAATTCATTATATAAATGAGGCTTGAACTGAAAAGCTAGGGAGAACTGGACAAGTGTTTCGACTCAGTTGGGTTTCATCAGCAGTGCGAATCTATCAATCGAACTTGGGGTCGAACCAGGGACCTCAGACAAGTAGAACATGAGTATGCTAACCACTCGGTCATTGGGCAGCTGCTGGCCAGACCGTTTGTTTTATTTTATCTTTACACGACATAGTACATTCATCATATGATCAACTAAAATCCAACACAATAGGTTCGCAAAGATGGGTTGTGATATATGTATATATCACTTAGAGATTAAATTAAAAGTGTTCAGTTACCAGGGGGTGGAGTGGTTGATGTGATTGCCCTCAGTTTTGCCGATGGATTCATGAACTAATGATGAGATCGAACAACGTTGAAACACTTGTTCGGTGCTTATTAGCTCTTCAATTCATGAGACCTTCCTGCTCGGCTGAGTTAACTCCCTGTGCTAAACACCGCCTATCGTTCCTGATCCGTACCGTTGAACTGACGATCTCTTTTCCCTACACTGTGCTAACCATAAACAATCAACAGAGTTCTGAACATGGTCACTTTACCAGGACCTGTTTCTTGACACGACTTTATCAATGTTGATAACTGTTATTTATTGGTCAATTCTTAAGCAAAGAATGGGCTTACCCAACAACCTGAATTATGCAATCGTTGTTGATTTATTATTTCTCGGTGGTGGTGTTAGTAGTAGTAGTAGTGTTGTAAGATACTACTCACTTGTGAGTAGTAGATAATATAGTTAGTGATTACTTTCGACAATCGACTACTACCAGTAGTATTAGTAGTAGTAGTGGATGTAGTAGTAGTATTAGTAGTAGTAGAAGAAGAAGAATAGTAGTAGTAGTACACTTGGAGTGAACCTCTGTGTTCATCTCAACGTGTTCTCAACGAGTTAGTCTTTTAATCCGAACACAATTTTTCATCTCGCCCTCCTTTGGGAATAGTAAATCAAATACAACTGTTACCAGGCATCACTCAAATAGGCTAATACCACTGAACACTGCATTGACAAATGAGCCCCGGAGGCGATACGATCGTTTTTTTCTATCCTCCTGCTGCTCAAATGCTCTCTCCCACTTTACTCGTATTCCTTCTTATGACTAACTCATCACATGTGTCTACTGAGGCCGCGTTTTGGCGCATCATGCACCCTCGAGCCAAGATCGGGTCTCAGTGCAGATTCAGTAAATAGGCAATGATGATTTAACTTACTCCGTCCAATTCATTTCCACTGTCATTTGTCTGCAAACATGATCAACCGTTACGGATGGGGGTGGAGTGCGGGGCGGTGTAAGATTAGCGTACAAAACGTCACTGACAGACAAAATACACGTTGCGGGTCGATATTTCCCACTAATTACGATACAGCGCTTGCAAAGTTTGACGCGGAGTTAGGTTGGATTGAGTCACATAGAAACCGAACGGGGAACGAATAGCTTGGGACGAACAGAGTGTGTGATTGCTCAAATGGGCATCATGTGCACAAGCAGTCCGGATCTGTTGTTTGCGCTTATAAATGGTGAATGTGTGCATGGCGGCGGGGGG
>UZAN01047410.1:2764-13533 GCA_900618425.1 Echinostoma caproni
TGACGCATCTCGCACAGTTTCAGGGTCTATATAACATGCGATACTCTCAGAAGTAAAAATCTGAAGTGTAACATAAACGGTGCATTATTTTGCATTCATTGGTGAATACACAAACATGCCGAAGATAATAAAACACCGTTCCCAAAATTACACCCCCATAACTATCATCAGTTTATTAACACTGCAACGTGTCATACTTGACACGGTCGAGGCTTAATTATTACGGGTTTTTGTCTATTGCTTCTTGGGAAACGGTCAGCTAAATGTTGAACAGTTTATTATCCTTGACCAGTTAATGTTTCCACATCTCAAGAATAGAGTTCACTTTGAGTAGACATACGAAACGGTAAGCATTTGCTTTTTGATTTCTTTCAGGGTTTCTGAATGCAAAACAATGTACCGTTTGTGTTACACTTCAAATTTTTACTCCTAGGACTATCGCATGCTATACAGAAACACTGAAGCTGTGCGAGATGTGTCAAATGGTTTCACGATACGGCCATATCTTTTAAACATTCTCAAGTCAACATGTAGTGCAGCGTGCGACCCCCACACCTTATTTCGTAACCGAGCTCTGTAATATCCACGTTCTTAGATAATAAAATGTTTCAATATCCGTTAACTTCAGAATATTCCAACACATTTGATCTGACTTGTCTACTGCGGCATGACTAAAGTTTGTGCGTCGAGGCTAAAGGACTACGGGTCTTGGCTAAAGGATTGCAGATTTTGGTTAAAGCTTGATGGGAAAAGGTTGCGCCACAATTCAGTGACTTGATCGTGCGAGAGGGCCCGTTTTGATAACGAAACTATCGCGGTTGCACGCCTATGAAACAAAAGTGAATATATAAAGTTAGGTGCGAACAGATGATTCATGGTAAGTGACAAAGACTGAATCGAACTTTGGTTGAAACACTCGAGGAACCCGGATAAAAATGCTGTTCTCTGCAATAGCGACTAGTGGCCGATAATTTGTTTTAGCATTTTCTCGTTGTGCATGTTTTTTTTTGTTCAAGCCCACATCTTTAGAAAATAAGCTTCTTGGTTGATCGTTGGTCAAAGCATAGTTGGTCTGCTATATCTAATAGCAGTTCTTTTCTGATGGTTTCCGTGTTTGGAGCATATCCTTGAATTCAAACTGTAGCACCTGAACCGTCATTAACCAATTCTTTGAAGCACAAATCACCTCGAATTTCCTAAGTATGTTGCCAAAATCATCCACCTTGCATCTGTATTTCTTCTAAGACAGCACCCTTGAACGGTTATTCTGCATGTTTTGCGTGGTTGAAAGGATCTACGGGGATTCGCACTTTTTAGCTTGATATGTCAGCATTAATTGTCTTGATGACAGTGAAATAGACCACGGTGTACTTTTTACTCTCCGAAGTAGTTCTTTGCGGAGCAGGATGCATACATTTTATTCGCCCTTAAAACTGCAATAAAAATTAACCGCAACTGGCTGTTACGTTCGGGATTTTACTTCAGTTATTGCCATGCCAATGAAAAGTGTAGTGGTACATCTAGTGCATCCCTGGCAACAAAGCCCAGCAATTTTAGGTAAAAAAAACACTCGACTAAGATGCACTTGTTTTAATTCCACTTGCTGTCCAAAAACTGACTATTTGGTCGTTCCAGGTACAAGTACAAGTGGATATGGATTAAAGACATGCAATGAACTCATGCGTCCTTAGGATTCGTTGGTCCAAATATTCTTAGGACAGTAAAGTCACACAGATATCCGAAAATGTTCGTCAACCAGCCAAAATCTTCAGATCACCAATCAACCGAGAGTGGAAAATGAGGATGATATCATTCCCAGAATGATTTTCTTAATTCACACATGAAATAAAACAATTTGGCGTTTACGCCAAGATTATATGGTAAGATTTCGGCACTTTCAGGCTGATTGGTGTTAGATTACGAATTTGAAATTGGAATGTGCGCTATGAAGATTGATTAATCATCTTTTGAACAACGGCGACGTACAACGTAACTGAATTGATCAGCGGTTTCATGAAAACTTCACCCTATGTTTTGATTCAGTTAGGTGCACAGAGTGGTGATAAATTAAAGTTAAAAGTCGAGATAACTGTGCACACTTGTTCTTAAAAAAATTTAGACGATAGACTAGGATACAAAATCAACTTGAGAAGGCGACTGCAAGGTCATTCATAAAAATCCAAATGGCAATTATCGTCGATGACCGCAATAGGCTGCAAGTAACCGTTATAACGGGTTTTAGAAAGATCGACAGGTGGTCACTGAAAACGATCTCTAGAGCAAACACGTTAATGCACTACATTCGGTTTCGAAAACTAGCATCAAGACAACCAATTTTCCATGGTCACAACAGTACCGAAAAGATAAGTTGTGTTATACGGTTCTTAGACAAAATGAAATAGCCTGATCAACTACCCGGTGGTCGACTGAGTAGTATGGTTGCCTTCTGTGTATGAGGTTCAGGGTTCGATCCTACGTTGTGTTATCGTATTCATACTGGTGGTGCGACCTAACAAGGTCAGATCAGCAATATGATGCTGTGGAGCTTTTCAGTTCACGTTTCCTTCGTTTTCTATGTATTCGACGAAAGTCATTATATTACAACCTGTTCTCTCTCTCACACGCACAGATTCCCCTCAAATCGTGACATACAGCTGACCAGTCACTATTACGCCTCAGAAGTGGAAGGCGGAGAGGCTGCACACATGAAGCAAACATCATGCAAGATAATGTCGATGCGTGGATCTTTAGGAGCACAGAGAAAGTAGAATCATAGTTCTGGAGCTTCCAAGGACAAATTGATGCGGAGCACATCTGTTATCTTTAAATTATTCACTGAGTAACTCAGATTCCTCATTCAGGCGGTAGAAATACTATTAGTCTGAATTAAAGGTGCCAATCTATAAGGAAAACTTTTCATGGCTCTCCATGATCGGGAATGGCAATTGGAATACCACCCTACTGATGAGGAAACTCACAGAGTGAAAGCCCATATTCATAAAAACCGTACTTTAGACAGACACCTTATTTTATTTGTCAAACAACTTAGTTCATGAATAACATAATGCGTACTTGTCAGTCAGGAGGACCCAGTGTGCTTTCGAGACAACAGGAACATAATCCCAAGGGTTTGAACTGACGAACCACAAAGGTCTTCAAATGGACTGGTGATACTGAGCTGCTCTACAATAAAGTCACCTGATCAGGCATCGACTCGAGTCTGCGGGGGGAGGGGGTTCGTTCCACACTTACGCACATATATCAATTGGACTGGGTAGTAAATCAGATAAATTCGGTTTCATGCCAGCGGGAGGGAGGGTGGGGGGGAATTTATCTCCCCTTTAACTTTTTTTTACATCCCATAGTCTCTGATTTATTGTGAGAGCTTAAGGTGTTGTGTACTAGTAATATTTGATTTGATTTCGAGGATACTACTTACAAACACATCGATGTTGTGGCGATGAACAGCTCACTAAACCGTGTAAGCAATAAAATAATGAACTGAGTTTATACTACACAAGAGTAGTTCGTCGCCATCGCATGAAGACTTCATGAATAACAGAGAGGGAGATCAAGGAGGGATCAGAATGTGGTCTGAAAAATGAAGCGGGACTGCTCACAACTAAATCGCATCAGAGGTCAAATAAGGAAAAAGACATTTTGTCATTGTATTCTCGCTTTTACCAAATGTATCTGTGCATTAAAATGTCTAGTCCATTTGGTTGCACCGATCTACGTAAAACAATAAATTCGTTTGCATGGTGTACGCTTATCCCACTTCTACTACCAAACTCTCTGCAGAGCTAACACCAATTTGACGACAAATTTGAAAAACCTAACAACTTCCGGTCATTTTACCCCTACTGGCATACACATAATCAGTTGGAAATGTGGTGAAATTAAGGGGTTAGAACTGACGATAACTCTTCCAATTGTAATCGAACGGGAGTTGGACTTACGTTAAGGTCTCTGTTGTTTAAAATTACAAGTGCTACAAGTTCACTTTGTTGATAAAAGACTTCACACGCGACGAGAAGTATCGT
Source organism: Echinostoma caproni (assembly GCA_900618425.1). Classification (NCBI taxonomy): domain Eukaryota; kingdom Metazoa; phylum Platyhelminthes; class Trematoda; order Plagiorchiida; family Echinostomatidae; genus Echinostoma; species Echinostoma caproni. Next base: position 6,808 of record UZAN01047410.1, read on the forward strand.
ACGGTATAAAGAACATGAGAAGGCGAATCGATCTGGAAAATGTGAGAGATGTTTCGAATGAGTTTGACACACTCGGCTTTTGGATGTGAAAACCAATTATCGTGGATGGAATCGAACTGTTATATATCCACAATACAGTGCCCGGAGGAGAGTTACTTATCTAAGGGACAGCATCGGATAGGAGTAAATACGGTTACATAGAATGAAACATTTAAATTGCGACAATTAGGTAGCATAAATGTGATCGTTCGTTCATCGGTGATCAGCCAGTTTGACATTCTGTTCGTCTCTTCTGTAGTTACGGAACAAACCCTTCAATCCACTCACGGATTCCGTGAGAATGCAGTAACCACGTTTTAGTGCACGCAAAACTAAGCACAAGTGTGAGTAGTATCTCACAGCGGAACAAATGGGAAGGCTTTTAGCCAACAGAAGTCACGCATAGAAGACGATTTTGTGAAACTGAAGAATTTTCCAAATCAACTGTCTCAGTTTATTGGTTGCATGTATATCATTAGTTCGGACGAGAAACAGAAGAACAACGCTATCATTCGCTGTACTTTCTGTAATTTGAGTGGTGTGTCTTGAAGTTAGGCTTCTGCATCAACGCATTTTTAGTGGATGTAGTAACTTAGTGGAAGTTTAACAATGTTCAACGAGTGGTGACATTGACCTCTTGTGCAAATCCTTAAGCGGAGCAGCGCAAATGAAAACGCAACAGACGGATAATTTTACGTGAAATTATATCCCTCGAAAACGAGAATTTCAGTCACCAACTGCAGTAAGAAAACGGACACGCCTAAGCTCTAAGTAAATTATACATCAGAAACGGCCAATCAGTTGGTGATGCAAGTTCTACGATAGAAGAAGAAGACAGTAAAAGTGAAATGAACACGTTTGTTCGAGGGTATCATCTTGAAGGATGATACAGTTCATAAACATACCATAATTCAGTCCCAGGAAATCTAAACCTCTGGTCCGTTTGAGTTATAAACAGTCATCATTTCAATGAATCATCTCTTACAGTTTGAATGAAAGTGGCTTCGGTGACATAGCATACATAGTAGACTACGAATATAATCAGTTAAACATTAGCGTTACGCCATTCACGATAAGGTGCAGCTTAGACATTAAGCATACGGTAGTCCAAAATTGCTAGATATGCTTGGGTCGATTGCTTTATTATGGGTTCCATGCATTGTTAAAGTATAGTCACATTCCGAGAGCACGTTCACAAACAACCAGCTGAGAAGTGAGTGTCAGGCAATTTTCTTTCTTTCTGTGAGTATGTGTGTGTGCGCGCTTGAGTTATTCAATGATATAACTACGTGGTCATCAAGTCGGTTGGTGTTCGACGCAGACCAGAAAACTGAACTTGCCAAACAAACGTTCAAGAATGTGATTAGTTTGGAATTTTAACGACACATTGGGGCATGCATGCAGGATGAAGAAAGCAAGTAGGTCGGAAATAACGCAATCCAAGTGGGTCGGGTTTCGGGCGAACACAGATTTCAGCTAATGCCTTACAATCCTTTTGCAGGAATGATCATTAGTATGCATGTTTAAAACCATATATTGAAAAAGTGAAAGAGACACTTTTCAAGACAGCTCATCTGAGCACACATTCAATGTTGGCAGTAAAAAACTATCACGGAACTAACATTTTGTTTTGACGGCCTAGATAGAATCTGAAAAGAATGGAATCAACATGTCCTCTAACACAGTCGTCCAAATACCTCATTTTGCAGATAATTCCGCCAAATTCTCGAACCACATAAACTACACCTTTTTCCATTAAGCTTTGGCGAAAATCCGCAATCCTTTTTTTTTTATTACACACTTAGGTGTGATGAACAGCAGACGGGGTAAACCCCATAGTCACAAGGACCTGTTGTTCAGTGGTTGAAATCGGCAACCTAAACCCCGGAACTTGGAGTGACGAACCACATGAGGCCCCGATAGCTCAGGCGTGGTATTGAACCGGACTACAGCAGAGCTGCCTGCCACCAAAGTCGGGTGGCGGTGGCGAGGCTCGAACCTCGGACCATAGGGTCCAAAGCACGCCGGTGACAGCGACTAAACCACTGCGCCAACACCACACAGCCAAGACCCGTAGTCCTTTAGCCTCGATGCACAAAATTTAGCTACGCCGCAGTAGGCGAGTCACATCAGAAAAGTATCGAAATATCCTGAAGTCAGCGAATATTGAAACATTTTATTTTCTGTAAATGTTGATGCTGCAAAGCTTGGTTACGAAATAAGGTGTGGGGTTGCAGGCTACAACACATTGTGATTGTAGAAGGTTTAACCGATGTGCCCGTATCGTGAAACCATTTGACACATCTCGTACAGCTTCAGTGTTTCTGTACAGCATGCGATACTCCTAGGAGTAAAAATCTCAAGTGTACCTGAAACGATACATTGTTTTGCATTCACAAACCCTGAAATAAATCAAAAGGTAGATGCTTACCGTTTCGTATATCCACTTAAAGTGAACTCGGCTTTTGACATACGGTTTTATTAAAAGGTCGAGGATAATAAACATTGCTCATCAAAGGCCCTTTAAGAACACCGTTTCCCAAGAAGCTATAGACAAAAATCCGTAATAATTAAGCCTCGACCGCGGTGATTATAACTTGTGTTGAAGCGTTAATAAACGGATGATGGTTATTAGGGTGTACTCTTACGAACGGTTTATCTTCAGCACGTTGTTCTAACTCTTTCTGATGATCAGAGATCACTGGTGAATGAAAAACAACGTATTGTTTGAGTTACACCTGAGAGTTTTCCTCACTGGAGTATCGCATGTTATACAGACACTGAAGCTGTGCGAGATGCGTCATATGGTTTGACGATACGAGCACATCGGCTAAACCTTCTTCAACCAACATGTGTTGCAATATGCAACCTCCACACCTTATTTCTTAATCAAGCTTTGCAACAGTAACATTTGTAGAAAATAATTTTTTCAATATCCGTTAACTTCAGAATATTTCAACACTTTTGATCTGACTTGTTTACTGCAGCATGACTAAAGTATGTGCATCGAGGCTAAAGGACTATGGGTCTTGGTTAAATTATTCCGGGTTTTGGCTAAAGGGATGTAGGTCAAAGCTAAAGGATTGTGGGTTTTGGCTAACGCATTTCGGCTTTTGGCATAGGATTACAGGTCGAGGCTAAAGGATTGCGGGTTTTGGCTAAAGCTTGATGGAAAAAGGTGTAGAAGTAGGCCGATTTATCTCGTAAACAAATAACTATTGATACTGGTCAACAATATATTCTCATGATGTACGAATATACTTCCTGAGGTAAACTTACAATCTATGTACTCCTCCAGAAAATGTGCAATCCTGGGAGAATGGTTTCAAGCTTTTTTGTCTCCTGAATGTTCTGGCCAATCGATAACGGCATGTGTGCACATTAACAAAATTTAACTTAACTTATTAACTTATCTTCTATGTAACAATGGTGCGAGAATCCTGAAACATTGGATGGAAACAGCAAAAGTTCATGATTTGTTGCACCTATTCAGAATGAATGTCTACAAAACGCCACTATTCGAGAGTTGCAAAGCTTTCGATAATTAATAATTAGGGGTGGAGGAATAAGCAATGTTTGGTATGTGCAAACATGCTAATCATTAATACGCATGACTACCAGTAGTGTGAACAGACTCAATTGAAGAAAAGTATGAAACCAAGTACCACCAGGTAACCATGAGAGTGGTAAACTCAGCTATTGATTGGAGTAGCCGTGCACCTGACATTTTAGTACCTCGCGGGATCCCCGTAAGTTCAGATTCTATTACCCCAAATTATCGAGTCCCATTATCTTTTTTTACAGAAGGCCGATCAATACCAGAGACTGTAACATGTAGCAGTTTCTCTGCATCTTGTCATCAACCAATAAAATGTAGATTTTGATTTATCTAACGCTTTCGACATCCAAACGTAAACTGCTGGACTCAACACATACCAATAATCCGATAAACAACACATTGCTCTTTGCATTTATTCTAAACCGAAACCATTTGGATTTCGACAGTTTTCCCTTCCCATATGTGGAGATCAGCTAGAATGTGAGTTCACAAAAATCAGGTCACTTAAGTGCGTCTCGTTGTCTTCGGGATTCGTGAACACAATTCTAAGCGGTTATATAAAGTTGTATCTGAATTGTTCTGCTGTATAGAGAGATTCTCCTTTGTTTGACCAACGGTTACATAGACTTTGTACACCCCAGATCATAAGGGACCATTTGACATAAACAATAGAACTTCAGAAACTGATGGGATTACCTCGACCTCTCAATGTTTCCATGTGAACGAAGAGAGTCAACAAACATTGAGTTTCATGAAAAATCACGGTTTGTGAAGTGTCGTGGACTTTGAATCAAATATTGGAATGACCGAGTGGACTCATGCGAATTAGGTTTATTAAGTCCCAATTTAGTCCTAAAATTTATCCGCATTGCAGCATTTTTTTCGCAAACTCGGGAGAAGTTACGTTTGAAGGAAAAAATTATTCCGTAGCAAAATGGTGACGTGCGTTAGTGAGAACACTGGTGTTTATGTATGTATGTATGTATGTGTGTGGATGTGTGGAGGGGGGAGGATTAGTAAACACACTAACTACGAAATATCTCATTTATGTCCGTGGGACAGGAGGGGGTCAATTAACGGATGAAATCGCCTTGGTAAGAATGAGGGCTACGAACGGTAATTATGTAGGTAGATAGTTATAAAGCCAGATTTCGGTAAAAGTAGAAGTAGAAGGGATGAGCGACATATTCGTGGAGGTAGATGACCTCTTTCGTGGTGATGGATTCATCAACTAACACTATCTGAAGGTACTATTCTATCACGTGAATCTGACACTTTATCTATCATTATGTTTTTTTTTTCAAAATGGCATTTTATTGCATGCAAATCGACTTTTACTGCCACCACCGAATTGCATGCTTAGAAAATTTGAATCCAAAAAGATTGTATCTTATTCACTCACAATCACCGTATCGATTCAATTCCATGTTAAATCATATTTTACTTACGCTTCAAACCAACTGAAAATGAGCTTTGTACACCCAAACAAGTGAATTTCCATCAAAAGATACCATTCGGAATAACACCCAGAGAAAATGGAAAATTATTGCAGTTCTCTTTAACCATTTGGCTGAAGAAGGTCCCATCAGTGACCTGATTTGTTCTATTATGAATCCCAAATTAAACAATTACGTATATATATACACATATATATGGTGAAACAAAGGGGACACTGAACTACTAGCACAAATTCTGAGTAACCTGTTCGTTGGTCACATTACCAGGCGGTGGTGGCCCGGTGTTAACGTCACCCCGGGGATGTGTTCGAATCCCATCACTACCGCCTGCACTTTCCCTATTGTGTGTGTTGTGTGGCAGCCCTTTGATTGGCTCCTTCCCCCTTCCTGGCAAGTTTACCATTATGTATTCCATGAAAGGAACACACCAGGTTAATGATGTGGGTTCAATCTTTGAGTGACCACGAAGTGTGAGTACACTGTTTTACTCGGTGATGTTTGTTCACGGAATTCCCAACACTTCGGATGGAATTACTCNAATTACTCATGATCTTGGTTTAACCCATGGGTGTGTAAACTGAGTTGGTGTGTCTGACTCCTCACTCGTTCGCTACATCCCATTCCTGATAAGTTTATTTGTAATGGTCTGTAAAGAACATTGGACTACTATATCATGCATGTTGGGACTCATAAGAAGTGGAAAAAAAACAGGAATAACGAATAAAGATGGTTTGACTATTCTTCACGCCTTGCAACCTGGCGCAGATTCCAACTCCAGGTCAACTTGATCGGAAACCAGCTGTAAAAAAGTGCAGACCGAAATAGAAATATCCGGGGAAATCGGTTCGATCTACTTACCGACCGAAACGTCTGAATCGTAATCCCGAACTCAACCCAAACTGATTATTTTCTCCAACCCCGTCAGTCTGTACCAAATGCTTCCCGGAGTCATTCGGATTTGGAGCTGGACAGGCCGGACACGAGGGACCCGGATTGGGATCGGAAGACAACATAGTCGGAGGACATTGTTCGCGACAAGCGGCACGCAGAAGCAGCCTTTCTCTGATATTCTTCATAACGAAAAATAAATAAACGAACGATATATAAGGCAAGACTGAAAGATGAAGTTATCGGTATATTAGCTGTTCATTCAATCGAACGGAAAGTTATTCAAGTGCCGTTGACGGTTTTGTCAGTATAACATGATGTTAGTCGTGCACACAGAACCGAGCCAAAAAAGAGTTGATTAAAGACGAGTAAAATATTTTTAATCTAAAGATTTGGCGAACAGAACACTTTCGGATTGTAAGATTGATTTTTGAAAATGCACATTTCAGCGGCAGCTCAAGTGTTACATTCTGGCACGTTAGGAAAAACTGATTGTGCCAGTTGGTTAAGTAAGAATTTTTCAATGCACAGGGAATATGCTATGAGAAACGAGACTCAAATGGGCGTGAGCAAGGGAACTTTTGTCCAATTATTCACATACTACTCATTGTAAAATAACAAATAAATGTGCCTATGCCACGTTTGTTGCAGTTAGTAGTATATAACCCATCTACAAATATCGAATCGTAGTATTGATTCATCAATGTATTGGTTCTGAAGCAACTGTCCAAACAAATTTGTCGTGTGTTGCAAATGAAGTTAATGTGTCGAATATATATATAT
>UZAN01047411.1:1657-14645 GCA_900618425.1 Echinostoma caproni
CTGACTACACAAATGGAGAACATTCTGGAACTGCGCTAAGAAGATCAAGAAAAATGCAATCTTTTCGAACATTGTTTTAACTACGCAAATTAGCACTAGTTTATGATTTGTTGGTTTTACCTGTAAAAAGACTATCCCTTACCTAATTTGTGGAAGGAGAGTTGATGTTGGGGCCTACAACTAACTGATCCATATGCCACACATGCATGTAATCAGATCGATGGTTGATCGATCGATTGATTGTTTGAATCCTGGCTTGACAGCATTCAGATGTAGTGCAACGTGTGAGCTGGTGTCGGCCTGTTTGCCTTCCTTCCTGGTTATTTCCCGGATTGCGAAACGGGCTACATATTTGTTGCTTACAATAAACCTGTTGTTCCATTCATTCACTGTGTACTCATGTAACATTATCATTTGGAACACAACAGTGCTTCAAATATGAGTCATTATATAGATGTGTACCGAAGTGACAGCCAAAATGAACTCACATTTATGAAATGTATCGGGATCCAATGATTGTGCAAAATGGCTGGTCAACAGATAGTCGAGTACCACGGGAACAGAATAACAAAAACGGATGCTTGATTGAGGATAGTTCATCAACGGGATTCCCTCGGAAGACACTATTCAATGGATCCCGTGAGGTCTATCATGAGGAGAACCTCAACAATTTTTTCTTGTCTACTGTGTGTGATCAGGCGGGAAATTTTAAAACATTGAAACATAACGACCCAGCTAAACATAAACCCCACAGACATGATGCGTGCTTATCATAAACGTGATTTTCAGACAGCTGATATCAACGATACACTTTTTCTTACACAATATGGCATAACGTATCTTTGATTAAAACAGTGCAGTCGTGCTCATAAACCTAGCCTATGGTGGTGACAAAAATTGATAACCCGCGGGTCTAAAGACCTATTTATATTCAAAACGTAATACTATACACCTTTGATATGTTTTACTCTTTTCGTCAGAAGTTTTCTTTCGCTCTCATGAGTAAAGTAATTTCATTATGATTTACTTTATACTACTTTGAATCAATAAGCATCAGCTGGCTATGATTTGAACTCCATGTCATTTAGTAAAGATTTGATTCAGTGTTGATTGTATCTGGGAGTCAGCATGCTTCCTTGAAACTGCTTCATTCTGGAACAACCAATCAGAATAAAGATAGGCAGGTGATTAAACGGAACCACCAACCAATCAAGACGGTTTAAAGTCATCCAGTGAATCAATCGTTCGATACATGCATTCCTATGTCCTGGCTCTTCCCTATAAATAAGTCTGTTACTTATTGTTTTCAGCTATGTTCTATTTCACTACGTGTAGAGTTTCTATCTGGACGAGAAAACGTTACCGGAAGACGAGTCTTTGAGAATCCAGTGCTGAGAAGATCCTTGTGAGGTCACAACAGATTGCACCTGTAGTGCGCCCGATTGTACGACAAAAACCGCACTATAACAGCCTTTTGACGGACCAAATTTTTTCTCTACACTTTAAATGTTTGTTCACGATTCTACTTCATTATGGGACGTTTGTTTTACACGATCGTTAACAGCTGCATCCTTCCGCTAGAGGACTGTCACTTTTGCTTAAAGCTTATCCCCGGTCCCGGATGTGCAAATGGTTGATCACTTTTTCCCCTGGCTCCGTTTGCAGTTCAAACTGGCTGATCTGTAGCAATTTAGAAAAGATTAAATTTCATAAATATCGACAATCAATTATTAACGTCTACGATTGTGTTTGAAACAGTTTTAAATGATTTGAATTATCCGTCAAGTCCAGTCAATCTAAGATATAAATCAAGTTTCAAGGATGAAGTAGATCGTGTGGATAGTCTTTTGTTGATCGACGGTAATCCACATCACTTGATTACACCGCATTCCAGCTCAGATGTGGTTAGAAAAAAAAAACAGGAAAACGAATTATCAAAAATTTCACCTTAACTACTTAAACGAATTCAATCAAAATTTCCAAGAGGTATAAAAGTTCCATAGGCTTTGCATTTTCCCCCAACGATGCAGGATATTTTCTGTAAGTAACTCATAGGTTTGCTCATCACCCTGAACAAAAGGGGCTCAAAATGTTTCTCACTCCAGGACATGAATTCATCACATGCGGCTAGTCTAATCATTTCAGATTATTGTACCTTACCTGGAAGTAAAGAGCCAGCACCTTTTCGTCAGTCGTTTGCGAGGAACTTGCATCTCATAAGCTGAGAGTTTTCTCAACAAATTGATTGAAAGAACAAACGTTTAGCACACGCAGTGGAAAGGACGTACAATGCCGTCAGATTAATGACTCTCTACAGGACGGTTCGTTGTCTCATACGAACTAATCTGGATTGAGAAGACGTCAGTGTCCCCTTCAGCTGCATCTATTTATTCCAATTTACCTGCAGTCAGCGGTACATCCCAAAGACCGAATGTCATTTATCAAACAGAATATGTGAACATATTCCAAAACACCTTGATCTTCGCCGAGAGAAACTACCATCTACTGTGATTGCACCTCATTTGTTAGATTCCGATCAACATGTGGACCAATCCAAAGCTTTTAGAGTCATTTCGAGGCCTCGAAGTTCATGGACCTTGCGATTTTTAGAAGCGATAATTACTCATCGCCTGGATCCTCAATTATGTGTTCAAAAAACATTTATGATGCAACTGTTTTTGTCGTGGTAGTGATGATGTCACACTTGATACCACCCTAGCATAGCATGACGTGACGTGGCATGACCTTTCCTTCCCCTCCCTAGTTCACCACATTTACCACATCGTTCGGACCAGTTCACCTCTATATCATCTAACTTGACCTCAACCCCTAACCAAACATAAATCACGCGACTCACTTGTCCACCACCCTGTTGAAATGACTCATTTCTTCGTTTTACAAGATCATATAAATGTGCTTTCACAGCTGAATGAGAGCACGCAGAATTGATGGCCAATATCAATTCTTTTCTTTTTTAATTTTACTTCCTTTGATTCGATACACAGTGATACAATTTTCAGGAAGGAAGAAGCGGCCAACCAAAGAGCTGCTATGGGGAAAACCAGGCGACGGTGGTGGAGTTCGAACACACGTCCCCCGAGGTGGTAAATTGATAATTTGGGCCACCACCGCCCATATGTCATCTTGTGTTGATGAAATGGATAAAGGGAAAAGGATGTTTTACATGAGTAAAATAAATTTCGCATTTGACTGTGAACGGATTCACGTCACAAGTCAATCGGACTCTCGATAGTTCAGTTTCACCAACATTGCGCTTAGTTCTGTTAATATGATTTTTTCCGTCCCTGTCGAGCACGCCGATCCACGGTGACCTACTTGTTCTGACAATTCAACAGTACGTCAGTGGATTGGATAACTTTACAGTTAGCTGATCCAAACTTTGTTTATTTGGATAAAAGCAAATCGATAAAAGAGGAAATTGCACTAATTCATTTCCTGGAGTGTTCTACGCTGTTTTATTTTCTGTAGACGAGAGAGGATTGAACTAGAGCTTTTGTCCTACTTCACACGATCTGTTAAAAAATCGATTATTTTCCCCTGTTCAAAGACATACAAAGCGCACTCGTGTGCACGCGTGTACCTCGTAATTCGAGGACGTAATCACCACGGGTTATATTTGGTCCAAATGTGAAACTTCCTTGACCGGATGTCATATATTTTGTATTTGTTTTGTCAGGTAAAATAGAATTGGATGAAACCGATTACCCTGTGCGCATCCTGTTTCCTATTCGATTGAAAAGAATTGAAAACAGTCGCAGCACCCGAATTTGTCAGGTCTTTTCGTCATTTTACATGAACATGTACAGGTCACATTTGGTTAAAAAATAAACAAAACATTGGTCAGAATTGACAAACACAAGCGTTTTTTGTTTTGCTTCTGGGAGAAGATAAACAAAAGTTTTATCACTATAGTGGCCTAAAACGTATCAAAACTAAAGTGTCCTTTCTTTGGTGATAATTGTTTGATTTGAAAGTACTCATAATGTTTGATAGAAATAATAATTTTATTATTTAGTTTGTTGCTGTGTTACAAACATCACAGTTTGGTCAAAAAATTAAATTCTGTTCCGTATAATCATGACTAAAGTATGGAAGAGAATGTACAGCTCAAAATGTGAGCAACATTTAGGTGAACTTCGATGCTCTTCCCATTCCACACAGGATATGCTTCAGATAAATTGTCCTAAAAAACAAATTTGTTGAGTGAATTTATCACCCTGAAAGACTGTTAAAAAAGAAAAATATATTTTTTCGTCGAGTCAACAAAAATAGTCAAAATGTTCGGAACCTAACTAAACCTTTCAATGGATGAATGATTTTTAAACTCGAACGATACAGTCTTTTTTGAAATTCGAAAGTTAGTTCACCACAATTTATCATCAATATTCCAATAAGCCAGACAAATCTTATCCCCAGGTAAAGGGGACCCTAGCCATCGCGGACCGTTGCCATTGCATGTCACTTGATTGGAAGCGGTCACAAGCATGACCTTGACAACGCGTTCTCATTTTCGTAACGTCAACGGGACAAATACCGCCTAAGGATTCGCTAGACATTATCGATCGCTCATAACAAACCGACGTTGTGTCCAAAAGTGTATGATCTATACTCTTGACCTTCTCTTTACTCACACACACATACACACACACGCACACACACGTGCACACACAGGATTAAACTTGACTGTAAATTTCATTTGTTTATGTTGTTCAGTGTATTTTCTCGGTTGGATTATTTAAGTTTCGCGGTCTTCAGTCACTATCGCCGCCCGGGAAACCATGTTAACACAAAATATTCCACCTTTCAGTCGAATCAAGGAAAAGAAACTGGTATGCGTTTTAAATTATTCGTCCCAAAGATAATTGAGGGATTAGGGGACTAGTGAAGAAAGAAACTGTTATGATCGTAATAGTGATAGTATTGCGCACGGAATCCGGAAAAAGAACCACGCAATAGGAATCACAGAACACGAATCGATGATCAGCTATCACGGACTGGATTACGGAAGCACTGGACCGCAATGGCACGAGCTCGCAATATTCCACGTGAACGAGACGAGAGCAAAAGGCAATAAGACTGGCAGCTCGTAGTTCTTTTTATTGAAAGAAATGAAAGTGATTCAATAATATGTACAAAAGAAGGTCATCGGCTGTCTAGGCTTCTACCAATTATGTTGCGGTAGTATTTCGGGCATAATTCTGTTTCTGTCTGCACTCTCGGATTGGCTGGCACGATCTACCAATTGCATGTAGTGAGAAGGCGTGATGCGTACACGCGTCATTGACGTCACCTTCCAAATTCGATTGATCGCTGGTGTCCAGAAACTGTATCACGCCGCTCCAGAGTAGGCGTCACCACGTAAGCCTGAATCACCAGAGCAACTTAGGGATAGAAGATAACGACACTTTGTTTTATCATCGACAGACCAGAGCTAATGTGTGTGCTTGTCATCGTGTGGGTGTGTGTCTGTGTGCGTGCGTGCGTGCATCCATGCGTGTTTATATACGGCGCGGTGGCACGGTAACCGGATTGAGCTTGTGAAGCGGAACTTTAAAAAGAGCGAGAGGGTCATGGAAGTGATTTTATTTGGGGAATGGCGAACGTACAACTCTCTCAGTCGAAATTCACGGTATCCGGTTCCTAGGGGTACAATATTCCCGGGGTTACAGTAAAATACATCAGTATGAGTGTGAAGAAGGGTTTAAAAGTGACGAAAATTGGACTGACAGAAAAATTGATCACCGAACCCAATTGAGAACGCTCATTAGACAAACTAATGCAGTAGAGGTTTTTGACAATAAAATAGTGTGACTCACAACCCCGGGTGGTTTCGTGGTAGACTTACACGTGGCGGTTATAATACCACTGGAAATACAAAATGAGAGATCATTGCATATTAAACAGGCGACTTAATGCCAGTGCATACTTCGAACAAAATCCTAAACAATCAGAGCACATTGATGATAGATGTTGCGGGTGTGGCATTAATTGTGGCAATTAATTCGTCTTATAAATGTTTTACTGAGGAGTATCGTATCACCATCGCCACCACACAGCCCTGGTTGGCACGCAACAACTGCCCTGCAAATACTCTGTACGAGAGTAGATTCAAAGGAACAGGATTAAGGAGATTAGTTGGTTTATTGAAGAATGACGCGAAAGGCCTGATAGTCGGTTGGTGAGAAACACTTATGATTCGAGTGCTTTGCTTTTTGCTGGATCTTTTTAAAACGATTGACCATCTAAACGGGAACGCGAGTCCAATAATCCACTGAATCGACCGGAAACCAATCGATCAGTAAGTACTGTGAGAATACCATCTTGGCATCCGGTTCATCGGGATAGATAGAGCGTGCTGCACATAGCAAACTGACCGATGACACAAGTTGGAAAATCGATGAAAAGATAGAATCCTTCATTGTGTTACCTACAAGGTGAACCAGAAATATCTAATTTTGTTACCGACCTCGGTGATCGCACTTGATGTGATCATACTCACAATTTCTTTTGAAACATATAAACAATTCTGAACAACTTGGATATGTTTCGTATAAGACGAAAACAAAAAAACTTACTCAATAAATGATTGCGATGGATGACCTATCGAGTATTCATACCGGTGCGGATGACTAATAGCTATTCTATCCGGGATATCAAAAACAAATCCCGATTATTTTATAGCTCTTCTGGCCGTACAACACCCAATTGAGCTAGTCTAGCATTCTTCCGGCAGGAAAATACTCAAATTTTATTCATTTGAACTAGCCTGTAGTTTCCACGACAAATGATAGACATTTTTTATTGCTCACTTTCGTGTGATGAACAGCAGACGGGGTAAACCCCATAGTCACGAAGACCTGCTGTTCAGTGGTTGAAATCGGCAACCTAAGCCCCGGAACTTGGAGTGGCGAACCACATAAGGCCCCGATAGGTTAGGCGTGGCATTGAACCGGACGACAGCAGAGCTGCCTACCACCAAAGTCGGGTGGCGGTGGCGGGGCTCGAACATCGGACCATAGGGTCCCAAGCACGCCGGTGGCAGCGACTAAACCACTGCGCCACCACCACCCTGCGTTCCTGTTGGTGTTGGTGAGCTTTTCGAGCTGGACGTGTTGTTCACAGACGTTTCGTACCCAAGCTATACGACATCATCAGTTTGACTTCGGGGAACAGCCAATCCTCAGTGGGATTAAGCTTATATAGTTATGTTTGAGGGTCTTGATTGGCTGTTTGCAACCCTTTAGTTCGATTGGACTCTCACTGTCACCGTTGTCTTGTGTACAACCAACATTCCTGATGGGTGTAATAATCTAGTTACCATTTCCGAGACTCCTTGTATGTATGACAATGTTATTCGTTTACTCATCGGTGGTTCTTCTGGTTGTGTTTTCGAGGATTCTTCCGTGACCTCAATTGTTGTCCTCTTCTTGAGCGTCGTATGGAAGCACGAAATTCCCTGGGTATCCGTCACGTCGAAACACCTCAAACCGGTGGGCTTCCTCTGCCTTTTGAAGCTGAAGATTTCTGCAGTGCGTTTTTGCTCGATTGAGAAATGTTTTACATAGCCTCTTTTATGTGCCTGAGGGTGGTTGCTTTGAAAGTTGACGATCTGACCCGTGTGTGGGTTGGCTTTCGGTACGTTTGACCAATACTTCAAGAAAGGGCAGTTGTCCGTTCTGTTCTTTATCCAAGGTGAATTTGATTCCAGTGAATACATTGTTGATCAGGCGGTACGTCTCCTCCAGTTGGTTATATTTCAGAATGACAAAAGCGTCACCGACTAGCCTGATCCACATCCCGAGCTTCAATCATTTCACATAATTTCAAACTAACTGTATTACTCGCCAATTCATTATTTTTTTCTATATTTTCCTTCAGTACACTTTTCTTCACACACACACACACACACACACACACACACACACACACACACACACACACCATCAAGAGTGCCTCGTGTGTTTTAATCCAAGCTTCATACCGTAAAAGAGTCAAAGTCACGTTTAACCTTTCTATCCCAAACTTAATGGAACTAAATAAAATCTCCACCGAACTCCTTGTGACTGAGACACACGGCACAAACTAACTGGGTGCTTTTGGAGTGACAGTTTCGGCATAACACTGGTATATACATTATCAAAATGCATCGCAACGCGTACATAACTCAGTGTGCTAAAGAAGGAAAGAGATGATCACCCATGAGAATCAGACACTGATTCGTGCGTCCATGTCCTTCATGTTCATGACCACGATGCGCTTATGCAATGTGAATGGGACCAGCCCTGGAAACCACACAGAACACACTTATGTTTCGAACTCTGAGGACATGACCTCATTCATGATGGACTAGATGATAGACAGTTTAATGTAAACAGCTTCCCAAAATGATTGGATGGCTTTTAGGCTATCGAAAGGTCTGAATGAGAACAATCTACTGGAGTTTATTATCTCCCGGTTGAAGAAGTGAAACATCCGGAAAATTGGTTTGGTTCGGTTTGCACTATACTTTACTTTGAAACTGAAAACTTACGGTAACTTGATTTTAAAAGGTAGCAAGTCATATGTAAGAAAACTGGTATCAATCGCAAGGGTTTGAAAGAAAAAAAAATCTTGATATTCACCAGCTACATACTCTTATTGTGATGTAATGCGGACACACTCCGGTCTCTCGCAGCGAGGCAGAGTGAACTGGAATAGGCAACAGGACGTCCCTTAGCTCGTATTCTCATGGTGAGAGACGATACGAGGATTTGATGGCCACGAACTATGGCGAGGGGCGGCCCTAGGGATGCGGGACACGGGTTGGCGAGGCAGACAGGTTTTTCGTTGGTTCGGGTTGAAGTTAAACCTGCAAGGCAAAGTAGACAAAATCACCATTACCCACAAGGTCCAATAAGCGCTCACGATAAAACATTACTGTCACGGTTGCCAGGCCTTAAAAAGATTTTATCTCCTACTTCCACGTTCTCGATTCTCTTCTATCACTGTTTGAATTTCCGCGACCTTAAGTGTTACGATAGAATTTATAGTAGTTTGAAAGTTTCCGCTCAGATTTCGAAAATATTTTAAGCGAATCTGCATGGGAATTCATTCATTTTTAATGAATAATTCTTGTTCAAACAGAGTGTTTATTACGTCGAGCCCACGTATTCTAAATTGCCTATCTCTTCTCATTCAGTAAATAAGCAAATTAATTAAAATATTCCAGCTTAAATAAATTGAATTTAGCTAAAACTGCTTATGCATGATCCACAATACTGAAAGAACTGAAAATACAATCCAAGAAACATAGAAGTTGATCTTCATGTTTTTCACAGATGAAGCCCATGAGTTGTTTTAATTATTAAATTCTAGTTATGTTTTCTACGGTGACTTTGTTATTTTACAACGGACGCAGCAGTAAGCTTCGTCAAAATCGCGAAATCATACATTTTATTGGCATGTGGCTATTAGAACCAAATAAATAAATATCAGATAAGTTGTCTCTGATTTGGGCAATATCATGTTCAACCCCATTAATTAGCCTGGAAAAAACGAATCCTTCAAGGGAACAAATGTGATGAAAATCAGAATATTGCACGAGTCTGATCAACACGTGTGTACTGTGTGAAATCATTTGTTATGATCCAGTTGGAAGCAAGCACTCTCGATCAGATTAGCAGATCAGTCTGCCACAGAATAAAGCACCTTTTTGGTAACAAAAGAACCATAGTACAGTTAGCTGTAAATACATATCGTTATCATGGAGAACTTTGCTATTAACTCGTGCCTGGGATCAGGCAACAGTCAGCTGGTTTGTGAACGCTTACTGGAAGAATGGAAACCATGGTACCGGCCAAGATACCACGCTTATTCTTTACGATAATGAGTAAACTTTATATGCGGGGCAGGGCGGCTGTGGAGTGGAGAGACAAATACATGTATCACATGTGCGCACGTTTCATATTCAAAGATTTAACAGAACAACAGATCTGACTGGAATTCGCAACATACGCGCGCGCGCGCACACACACATACACACTCACATCACAGTTGAGTGACTAAGCCCACCCGGTTCGGAGCGAGATGACAATGCTCGATTTGCAACGATCAATAAACAGGCCGCATAGAAATATGCCGAACCGTATGAAATGGTTGACTCGTTCTGTGGTCATCCAATCCGGACTCAGTCGGCCCAGGATGTGTTGCGAGCGTGCGTGTGGCCTGACTCGGTGTGCGCAACTTGAGGAGGGGTTTCAGTTCCGTTCTCTGCATTCTCCGTGTCCGCGTTTTGCATCGAATGCATGTTTATATTGCATGTTCATAGTTCAAATGAATAAAACACAGAAATCACAACGCCCGGAGAATTATAGAGCTTTTTATGCTTTCATCCATTTCACATGACAGTTACGTAAAATTAACCCCCGGGTAAATAAAATGATTTTTAAGCTGATACAAACCGGGAAAATGACTGTGAATAAATATGGAAACTGTGTGGGTTGGATATTGTTAGTACAATGCATATTTTAAACTAATTTCGATCCTTGGTTTCACACTGAACGAGTGAATAGCAAAAACCGTGAAGTAGCTGGCAGAGAGCTTGCAACTATGCATTATGCTATGTTGCGCATGGCCATCGTGAAAACGGTTTTACCGGTAAGTAGTAGGTCGGGAGCCACGCAGATGGTGTGCTTCTGCTCTAACTGTGAAGTTTAGAGTTCAATCTTCATTCAGGTCGAACAGGGAATGCACACCGCCAATGAGGGACAAGAGTGAAACAAACTGTTCGCAAGCGCTTTCCGTTTCTAATTTGTAAACATTTTTTTCTCTTTAAACGTAGCAAGCTTGGATTAGCTCGTTCTATTATTAAGAGACACCAGGCACTCTTGATGGTCTTCGGTGTGGGTTTCACTCCATGGGAGATCGTTAGTTCCCCAAGAGATAAATGCATTCAGATGCAAATGTGTCCCCGTCAGGACACGAGACCAGTGAACTTTCGGGTTGGGACTTCGAACGCTTGACCTTGAGCTACACGGTCGACGGTCATGATCACCTTGTGCGAATGGCTCAATCAATTTAGAGTATCAGGCTTGAATTAGCCCATCCGGTCGTTCAGAGGCACCAGTTTCTCTTGTTGGTCTTGAGTGTGGATATCACTCCTTGGGAGATAGTTAGTTCCCCACAAAACAGCTGTTCAGTGCGCTGTGTCGGTTATCACAAACATTTCTTCCAAAGTCTATTTGTATGTCTATGGTAAACAGTGCACGTTTCACAAATAATGTGCCCTTGGCAGCTGCGCATAGGAAACCAGTTATCGTTCTGGTAAACCTTTGAGGGCTAAATGCATTTAGGTATAGCGATGAATCGACGAATCGATTACACCTTTTCAAGGGAAGAAATGTCTATTGCCTTGCACGCCACAGTTGTAACTGATGAATACACTACTGACACCGGGCTAAACAGTCTTTTGAGATGCCACTCTGAATATCCTTTAATAACCAAGTAATGAATGATTTGTTAACTAAATGAAATTATCATGCATCAGCAATCAATCTGACCGGTCTGAATAGCTTGTTTTCTACTAACAGGATGATTAACTGGTAATAGTTAGACGGAAGAGCAAGAAAATTAGTTACCGAAAATATCGACTCAGTTAGGGAGAATTTCATGAATTCGGAGCTACCGTAGAATTGCAGGATAACCTGGTTTCATAACGATTCCTTCTTTGCCAATAAGTGATTTATTGAATAAATAAATCATTTACAATGACAACCTAACCAAAAGAAGTTTTTCTAACAATATCACGGTCGAATTCCTTAGGTTTTTTAGTAACTCTAGTGGAAGGCACATATGACGGCTAGTTTTCCTTTAACATTCTGAGAGAAATATGATCTGTGTTTAGAAATGTCAGATCTGAGAACACGGTGAGAGCTAATAGACAGACTCGTGTGTGTAGTGATGTCCGTCAGGGTCTACTGTGATTAATATCTGTTCTCGCTATCTAGCAACTATTCTGCAGTATGCGCGGAGAGTAGCACAGTATCCATCCACATCAGCATGTCGAAAACGAGTATGTATTCATTTTTTTTTCCAGAAAAGCTTGTGGCAACGCGCACATCTGCAACTCACATTGAACTATTTTGTGAGACAATCAAGCATTCATCATTTATCTATTGTGGATTATTGATTGCTTTAAAAACACATACGCTTATCTTATCTTCCGTTTCCAGTTATCAGTGACCTTGATTCCCGTTCGATCGATTTTCGGCTCTCCAACCCACCTCACAAACTCAATTGATTTTCGTTTAATTGATTGGTTCTCACCAAAAACAATTTGCTTAAGTCACAATAACTTGTTTCATGAGTTATTTAAGCGATGAAATAGGTCGACCGAAGAAGAACACTATAATCCTTTGTGAATTCTACTTTGTTCATTTTACTTGACGATAAAAGTGGAGGGACCATATAATTCTTTTTCAAAAATGACTGCCCTCTCCTAAAAGCGGGAGTGACAGACAACTCGTTCTATCTGTTAAAGAAACTTTATTATGAAATACTCAGAAAATGTTGACCAATTCTGAAAAGCCCGATGATCAACGTCAAAAATCAGCTGACGGATAACTGTAATCCGGGAGCTAAAATTTCATTAGTTATCAGTAAGATAAGATTACAAATGTGCGCAAGATTGCAAGAGTACTCATTCAAGTTGACGATGGGAGATTTTCGACAAAATAGAGTAGAAAGATAAAGACTAATCACATATTTACGAGCCTCGAATGAAATCCCCGTTTCCGAATTGCTCGTAATTTAATTGTCTCCTTTCCACCTGAACAGTTGTGGTCAGAAAACAACTGTTTCATCCTGTGCTTCTTGAAAACAAGCTCGCAATGTTGTGTAATTATAAACTGAGTATTACGTAATAAAATGAAAACAAAAACACAACAACCATTCAAAATGATTATAGATAATTGCCCGGATCAGACAGAGG
>UZAN01047411.1:15365-26536 GCA_900618425.1 Echinostoma caproni
GGCGGGACTGGAGGAGAAGAGGGAAGGGGACATAAAATGTGATGAACTGCCGTATGTAATTTCACATATGTTTTAGTTTAGAGCTTGGCAACCGGATATGAGTGGCACAAAAACATGTTTCGCAAATAAGGTAACGTTGTGCCAAGGTGAGTGGACAACGCAATACAGAAATAATGACGCGTGTTAGAAATAATGTGGAAAGATTGTAGCTCGGGATGTGGATGTTGTTGTTGTTGTTGGTGGTGGTGGTGGTGGTGGTGGTGTGTACTTCGAGCTGGAAGCGTTGTCTGCAACCCAGCTGAGAAGGGGAGTTTATTGTGAACAACACCTGCAGCTCAGAAAAACGCACCACCACCAACANGGGCGTGAAACGCTTAAGCATACTGGTCGATGGGAAAAATTTGCCAGCCGGCAATCTTCCACGAAAGAAAGACAGAGAGCAACTGTTCTTCCTTCTTAAGTACTTGAGAAGGCCTGTATTTCCCGTGAGCGTCCACTGTAGACCACCGATCAACTGTCGAGCTGGATGGGATCTACAGTGAAACAGAATGGTCGGAGAATGATTTGTTTGCTCATCTATGATGACTAATTATCAACAGGTTATCAATAGAGAGAAGCAGTTTTGTCCCAGTATAGTGGACAACGCTTTGCTAGAACAGTAGGAAAAACCAATATCCCTAGGAAATAACCCATACGAGGTAAGTCACAAGAGAACGGCTCCAACGGAAATTAGACAGAATAACACCGCAGGACAGTAAGTATACCGGAATCACAACATTGGATCCAGGCGAGTGCTATCACATGAGGAACAGTCAGTACTATTTAGAGGATTGAACCTAAATCATGCTGATGCCAATTGCTTAGGTTTCATAGCAGCAGCACTGGAGTCCGGCCACGAAGACAAACAATGTACCACCGGGTACCAAAGAAGATATAAGACCAATGATAACTGCTGCGTTGAACCGGATAGAAGAGAAAAATGTCTTCAATCAAAAGGAACTACGAGCCATGAACAACTTGAAGCGCGACAAAAAATAATCATTCTTCCGACAGACAAAAGGAGATTGGCGCTGGTAATGAACAAGACGGATTATGTAACGAAGGCGAAAGAACTACTGGAAGACACCAACACGTCCAAACAGATTGAAACGAACCCAACAAAGCGAATTGAAAACAAGATCCCAAAAGCATTGAGTAATTTGAAAAGGAAGAACTACATCATAGCAGATGAATATAGACGCATGAAACCGGAGGACAGTACAATACCAGGCTTCTATGGACTCCCAAAGATACACAAACCAAATGTCCCGCTTCGATCAATCGTATCACTACCAGGAACATCCATGTACGGCCTAGCGAAAGAACTGTACTAACTGCTCAGTCATTTGGTTTGAGGCTCACAACATTTTAGCAATCCCATCAGAACAGTTTCTGGAAAAGATCAAACAAACTCAAATTGGAGGAAGATAATGTGAACAACACTTCCAGCTTGGAGAACACACCCTTACCAACGACAATGACGCGTGTTTAAAAACATATTTGGTCAGGCAGGTAGTCACCTCCGTATTGAGCGGTGCTCAATCTACGCTGTTCAGTGTATCTACTCGGAGCAGGACACACACAGAGCAGAGGGAAATTTCTTTCCGATTACAACAACAATGAGTATGTGCGATGATCCCAGCCAACGAGATGACGCACACCACGGGGCGACACGTTACAGTTTTCGGACAACTGTGATCAATCAAGCTTCACGGATGAAGTCAGCAATGCGCGTACGTGCTACAGTGTCTGAACTACATACCATTGGCCGATTTTATCAACCAATCAGAAACCGTACGGCCCAAACAGAAACTGATCAACGGTAGAAATATTAGAACCCTATTGACTGAAGCCCGGGTAACCAATAAGTTTTTTGTACACACTATTCAATCCCCTTATTTCTCTCAACAAACGAACGACTATTCCTGTGGCCTTTTCCTCGAGTCTCGGTTCCGTGGGATATTGCTTGCAAGTGCCACTGTGGTTGAATGCTTACGTGACTTCCGTGACTGCTAATCGGTGATTTGTATTCCGTGATTTGTGTTTCGTGTTAATTGCGTGCCACTACTAAACTTACTAAAAACCACTATAGTATTGCATAAACACACGAGTTTATTTGGCTGTAAGTAATTCGAAAACATTATTTTAAGCCGTCCTGAGTTGAGTACGACCCCATTGAAATTGAATGAAAATGCGGTAGTGAAACACATTCTGCACACCTGGACCATCACACAGACGAGGACACGTTCCAAGTGATGTATACAAAGTACGAGCCAACCGATCAGAACCTGTTCGTCAGGGACACCTTACTACAGCTGAAACAGTGTTCATGTGCTTCGGCAATCAATCTCTTTGTTCCCAGCCTGACACAGTAGATCGAAACGAGAGTGACCTTAGGTTGGATCCAGGGAGTCAGATCGGAAATGATAAAGCTCCCTCAATCCATCGACCGGCTGTACGCACTTCTAAACCACAAAACAGCAACCGAATACTCTACCGTTTCATTTCAAATCCCCACATGCAATCATAATGGACAGTGATAACCGATAAACGGCACCGGGACAGCTGTTTCGTACTGTTCGAGACTTGGCAGCAGTGCGTACTTTTGTGTCCCTGTGTCTGAACTCGAACCGTGAATGTTCGGGTGTGAACGTTTGCATGTAAAAGTATGAAGCTGCGGGGGAATTAACTATCTCCCAAGGAGTGCAACCCACACCCAAGAACATCAAAAGTGCCCGGTGCCTCTGAACAATTGAATGGGCTAATCCAAGTATGATACTCTAAAAACAAAATGAAAGTTATTTAAAATCGAGTCATAACCCCGGAGGCTAGTCCTGAAATGAGTAAGACGTGATAGCGGCAGTAAGATTCCAAAGATGGGTTGTACCATACGGTGTATAGGCAAAATGAAAAGCAGTGTGATCAGCTGCCCGGTTGTAGAACGGTTAATATACTTGCATTCTAACTGTCAGGTTTCAGGTTCTATCCCCAAATCGGGTCCGTGGATTTGCGCTGCCGTTCAGACACAACCAGGTCGAAACAGCTGTGTAATATAGTCCATCTGAGCTTTCCATCTTGTACATGATGAAATTGGTCAGCATAAAGCCTAATTCACAAGCACGTATTGTTGATTTGTAATTATGATGGGTAAATCATTTGTGTGACCACATTTGCATATAAAATACATTAAATATAAACATATATATTCATTCTGAAAAACCTATCTGAGATACCCAATGAACTTCCTATAACAACGGTGAACAAGAAAGATATCTACATGCGACTCTCTTTCAGAGGAGAGCACAAAAGTAAGCTAATCACCCGGTGCTTGGGGAGAACAATCACGCGCACATCTCCGGCGGCACTTTTACGCCTCCAGTTCGCTAATCAACCGATTATCTCCATGAATCTCAAAGATAAATTACCTATTCCTGCCTTTTCTATGATTCCCTACTCATTTGTTTGCTCATGTTCGGCAAGCTACATAGGTAGAACCATCAGGCATTTCTTCCAGAGGATAAAGGAACACAAACCAGACAGGCTGATTACTGGGGACAGAAAAAGCATTGTGGAACATCTCACAAATACGGGACATACTGTGAGTGAAGAAGCATTCAAGGCAACCTACTGGATGCCTCTTCATCCATCTTGGGCTATTCGTCAACAACATTTAGCAACAGCTAAGGCAGTAGCCATCTGTCTGTTTAACCCATCGTTTTGTTTCCAAAAACGATTCGTTAAAGCACTTAAACTGCCATGGCCACGAAATGAATTCAGTCACATGACTGGAGCTGACCTTTTCCATAGTCAAGCAGTCTTGATAGGCATGCGGATGAACAATAAGGAGTAAAAACGAAAAAATCGATAATTTATTGTAATTTGTGCAATTCCCTTGAGCACATTTCAAAACAAAACAAAAAACTACAGAGGAGAATCATACAACTATTATAGAAATAATGTGTTCACGGAACCGGTTTCCTGTACTCATCCTTCACGCACACCGTTTTAATTTCTCAATAAATAGTCAAACAGCCCTCCCTCGTTTCTGGAAATTTCCAGAATAATTCGAAACTGAACCAATTGCGTACTACGGGGGAAAGTAAAAATGAATTTTCTTTCTTATTCAACTCTAGACAGTTGTAGAACTGGAGTACTAAAGTACTTGAGCTGGACTGAAAAACAGAATGTTCCTGGTCCATACCCAAGTTTGTTCGAAAAATCATTATTGTCTTTGCCTATGACGAGTCTGTTGAGTTAACCTGGTTCCCAATTTGAACTTGAATAAAAAACACAGCAGCAGCACAGTGCTCCGGAAACATTTTACTTTATCTCTTCAGGCTAGTTTTCACTATATTCTTTGACTGTTTGTATACCTGAACAGATACAGCGAGATTTTTCTGGAAATGAATTGTGCAATATTATGCTGCTGCTGTGTTCTTTATTCATGTTCAAATTGGAGACCAGGTTTCAACTTCCTCACAAAGCGTCTTCCGTTTCCAACAACAATCAAGCGCCTCGATGGGCTTGCAAAATTCGTTGCCAGCGGATTGATTTCACCATCTCCTGCATCTTGTCGAACAGTTGTTCTCTATTGTACCAATCCAAAATAATAAACCGTGACAAGCTAAGACCTACTCTGAAAAACTTGAGACGGCATGCCAAATGCCACATTGAGAACGACAGGAAGAGACTGAAAAAATTAACCAACACACACACGATCCAGTCAACTCTGTGCTCAACGAACTGAACCAAATCTGTCGGATCAAGTTCATCAACTTCTGTGCTAAGGTCTGTGAGAAAACAAAGGCAGACGTTAGACGAAAGTTCCCGACCTCACTAAATCATTCAGAAATCGAGACTTCGATCCCAGCTCAGTTAGGGCGATACGTCACAAATCAAATTAACATTCCAATTTAATCGAGAACAAATGGAGGCATTATCATATCAACTGAGATACTGTGTTTCACCAGGGAAGACAAAGCGAATTGAACCTCAGACCCGCTTGGAATATTTCATGGATCAGTTATCGAATCAAGTGACGCAAACACTTAGCTCAAAGCAAAGCTCGTAGACATGGAGCATCAGTACACATGCTCGCCTTCAAGACAGAATTGTCTATGGACCAGAAGCCACATGGAATCACTTCACGGACTATTACAAGTCTTTGGTATTTCCTTGTCACAGAATACTTTCCAA
Organism: Echinostoma caproni; assembly: GCA_900618425.1. Lineage (NCBI taxonomy): Eukaryota > Metazoa > Platyhelminthes > Trematoda > Plagiorchiida > Echinostomatidae > Echinostoma > Echinostoma caproni. The sequence continues at coordinate 20,601 of UZAN01047411.1, forward strand.
TATGACTGCGTTATGATGCGTAATAAGACTAGACATTTGTTTGTGTGTTCTATAAGATGTGGATAGATGCAGAGTAAATGATCAACTACAGAGCTGAAAAGTCGATCAGATGTGAAGTCCATGCTCAATCTGAATTGGAAAGTTTCAGCAGGTTGGTTACTTATTGGAAAGAACGCTTTTATCCACACACCGATGTGGAATGAGAAGGAACCACTCTCTCGGGCCGGATAAACGTGACATCCACAGTATGAATGAAGCCAAACGCACCGGTTGTGTACGTCGCATCATTGCAGGATCCTTGTGTAAGCTGTATGAGCTGTTTTGACTAAAGTGTACTACAATATTCTTTAAATAACATGCCTCGGTAAGCAAAATACGTGAATGAATCCATCACCATGTTGTGTTTCTATGCAAGACAGAAATTTCGCGAACCCATATTCTGAAGGTGTGTATGACCTTGTATGACCTCGATCCGGTTAATTTTGGGTCTATAACAAACACCACTACGTTATCAGTTTTCGCGCCCTTAAAAGGATAAAGAAAACAGTCCGGACGGTGTTTCCCAAAATAAAAAAAACACGCAAATCAGTGATGCATACTTCCGTTTCCAAATAGCACTTCTGAAAGTAGCAACCCAGAAAATTGTATCCACTTGGAGGTAACCGCTTTCAACAAACTGTCCTGTGCAATCTTCCATGAAAACTCCTGGTTTAGTGTCTGCCACTCACACCATATCTCATTGAACCTATTGTTACAAATCCTCAAACTCCTCCAGGAACTTGTGCGTATGTCTCTATCCACGGAGGTAATAAGCCACGGAATCTTCATTCTGATCTTCGCGACGGCACCATTTGTTACAAATCCAGACGGCGGTGCTAGTGATCACAGCTAGGATATCAGTAATTTGGAATACATAACACCAAAACTTTAATCAGAAACATACCATCGCAGTTCATGTTCACACTACGGCTAGTGAGTTTAGCAATCAATAGTTATGCTTTGAGACTCAGATAATTGCCCTTGGTGATCTTGTTTATTTTTGGTCGGTGAAATAAATCACTACTCACAAGTGAGTAGTATCTCACAACACTTTTTCTACCCCGTTATCTTCCCCAGTCTATTATCTAAGGGTTTCATATTGATCAGATGCTCCATCTGAAGAGCATCTGAAAAGCAGTGGTTCTTCAGCAAACGATAATTATTCCACTTGATAACGTCCTCTGGACGTTTATAATCTCGTCAGGATAGAGTCCTTAGAGATAGCCAATTCCTTGTGCGGCTTCGAATAGGTGAATTTCGGATGCTAGTTTTGGTGAGCACCCTATAGTCTTGGTTACTGATTTTAGTTGGTTTGTAAGACTGTGAATAACGGAAACAACGCAATAGTGGTTTCAGTCGGTGTTGAAATGTCTAAAATGAAGTTATATCATTACGGGAACTTGTGAGAAAATGCCCTTGACTGTACTCACAGTGGACTGAATTTTCATTGTGACTACCGTTCCATATTGCATTGGTGATTGTTGGCCTTGTAATGCTAGTAGTAATAACCATAATAATATCAGTTGTAATATTGGTAGTAGTAGTGGTAGTAGTAGTAGTAGTAGCATATGCCTTCACTGAGAAGGATTTGGAGTAATGTGGTCAAATATTCCTTGCACTCCCATTCGTTCCTTGTTTCAAGCAACTGGATCATTTCATCTGGGACGTTGCGATTTCCCCTTCAGTGAACTTGATCAGCACTCGGATGAAATAACATTAATGCACACATTTGCAAACCAGTCTATCTCTCTCTCCGCGCATCCGCCGCGATAGAACTGAACTGGGGTGCAGACCTAACTGATTCAGTTATTGTTGTTGTTATTGTTGTTGTTGCTGCTGTTGTTGTTGTCGTTGAGCTACAATGTTTTCGTAATGACGATAATACTCTTTCAACAAACTTATCCAAACCGACGATAGATCTGATGGAAAACAAACGCACACACACACACACAGATTAAGGGAAAGGCTGTGAAATGACAATCGAAAAGACCAGAAACAAGCATCAAATCCATCGTATACAGGTATCGGTCAAGCTCGTGCAACGCCCTGACGTTCATCGCATTCATTTTTCTCTATGCTTCGTTTTTTCAGCCTCATTCACGGATGTTGAATATGACATTGCCCCCCATATCAGACGCAACATGTCTGATACAATACCGGCTTATATCTTTGTTGCTAATAGCCACATGTCATTAAACTGCACCATTTTGCGGTTTTTAAGATGGTTGCTGGTGCACCAGTTGTGAATTAACAAAGTCACGGCAGAAGACGAAACAAGTATTATTTTTATTAAAATCACTCAAACTTCACTTTCATCTTGTCCATGTTCCGTTTGCCTTTCTTCATTTTCTAGCGCTGGAGATAGTCGCTTTAGCAAGGAGTCCACCAAGTTGACTGCCAAACGGAATTTGCCAGTTTCCTCTAATATATCTCGCACCCTAACCACGAACGATCGAGTTCGAGGCAGCCAACTTATCCCTGTTTCTGATACAGGTAATAGTTTTCGATTAAATAAAAAATCACAACTGCGGTGAGGTAATTGAATGAATTGGACATTGAACCTGACCCATCCAGAGACTGCGTAAATGTGAAAAAAGTAATATTTGATTAGGTCTAGCCGTTTTGTACTACCAACCTCAATATACAAGTATCCTATTGGAGAATGCAATGTAATTCCAAAATGCGAGTGATGTTGCTTCAGTTTAATCAACACTTATAGTGTTCCCAGCCTCATCCGGGGATCAAAAATGGAGTATTGTCCCATCACATCAAACAACGTATGGCTTTACCAATAACTCCGTTTGTTTCCTTTTCTATTAGCCGATAAATGCCAATCTATGGTAAGATTTCCTGAATTCGACGAGAGTTGCTGTTACATCAGTTGTAAAATAAGAAAACCTACGCAAAACAAACAATTAGGATTTATTCATTAAAATGATTTAATCGCTTGATATATTTATGGTAAATTCATTCTATCAATGTTTTGTTTGCTCTTCCTCGTTTTTGAGCACTGACGGCAGTCCCCTTTTCATGGAGTCGAACAAGTGACTGCTGGCCATTAATTGAATGAGTTCTACATTGGACCTGACCCCTTCGGAAGCTTTGTAAACGTAAAATAATAATATCTATTGAGGACTAATCATTTACTACTACACCTCAAGCTCAACCTTTGAAGGTCAATTTTTGTCTCTTCGAGTATATTTTCAGTTCTTTCAGTATTAGGGATAATGCGTGAGTGTTTTGTGTAGCCGAAAATTTTTCAAATTAATTAACCTACAATATTTTCATTATTTGGCTTAGTTACCTCACCATGAATGAAACGAATGAATGCGTGTTCAGGCTAATGAACTCTTTGATGAAACAAGAATTATTCATTAGAAAGAATGACTTTCCATGCTGCTTCGCATAAAATATTTTCCAAATCTGAGGCTTAACTTTTGAATCACCAAACATTTTACGGCTGCACTCAAGGTCACGCGATTTCGAACGGCGATAGAAGATAACTAAACGCATCGAAGTAGAAGATAAAGTTTGTAATACTGGTACTTTATTCATGGATATCAAAAAAAGCGTGATATTGGAAAATGAAATGCATTTCTAAATATATTTCCAAAATGAGAGTCATGTTGCACTAGTTTCATCAATAGCTGTATACATATGTGCGGAATCGTGCTATAAGGAAGGCGGTTACCACAGGTTATATGTATGTATGTATGTATGTATGTATGTATGTATGTATGTATGTATGTATGTATGTATGTATGTATGTATGTATGTATGTATGTATGTATGTATGTATGGGTTAGTGTTCCGACCTATTTTGAATCGTAAGAAATCAAAGCACGCCATCATCCAGGTCGAGTAACGGTAGGAAGGTACCCACCTCTCACGTAAATGCACTGAAAGCCAGTTCCAAAACACGATTGGAGTTCATAAAATGTGATCAAAAATTAAAATTAACTTTCGGAACCCTCAAAGATGAATTTTTCAAGTCATTTTTCCAAACTACTGTTTAATTGATTGATTTCATTTCGAAAAAAGGAATATCCGTTAAAATGTGGAACTATTGAACCACTAATATGTTGCATGGTTCACAGAGCAACATGCCACGTTTGGAGTGATTTTAAACCAAATTGGTTTGATAACGTTGTCATGAAAAATAGTTGATTAGTTAGATAGATAGATAACGTCTACACCTCCAATAGACTCACAAGGTCTGTTTTTTAAGTCTTTTCCCATCCTACCTATGGTATCATTCACATACCAGTTTAGTCACTTGCCATTAGTTGAAACTGTGCACTTTATTGGTCACCAAACATTTATAGCACCCAGACATGTGCTTGCCGTTTCTCATGAGAAAACACCATTCCCTCGTACGTCTGTCAAATTCATATGATCGCACCTCTCCCATGACCACTGCGAGTCACACTGCCCTTTTAATTGTTGTCTCATTGTATTTGGCTCCATACACAAGCTGGTTTCACAAAACCACTCTAACGATACTTCAATTTTCGAACGTTTTTTCGTTAGCACTTTTGCCACCCGATTGACATTGTTCGTTTCTCTGGTTCAGTCAAGTCCCCTTGGAAACGCCTCGATTTCAGTTGTGCTGTCTAGGGAAAGCCGAACGGCACGGTTATTCCTGATTGTCTGCAGTTCATCGAATCTCGAAAACATTCGAAACTTGGAGCATGGTGTCACGTTCACAGTGCGATTATTCTATCGTTCCTCGTAGTCTTGTCCCTCTCATCCATGACCTGAAACAATTAAATTCCCTCTGACTCTTTCCGCGTTCTGATTAGATCATTCCCCCGCGATTTGCGCAACATGAAACCCAATACGAAACTATCTGATTATGGGCTTATAATGTTTGTGATGCTGTTATTGTCACCTGTAATTCAGCTGTGTGTCGATGGCACTTCTGTTGTGCACAGTCGAAGTCCACTGGGTATACTTAAGACTTGCGGTTGTGAGCAAATGTATGGGTTCTCGCTCGGGTTGGCCTGGACAAGCATCATATCCCCTGTTGCACTTATAGATGTTGGTACGGATTTAACAGGCCCTGTTGATGGACGCATTTTCTGCATAACGGATCGATAAAATGAGCACCGGAGAACTATTTCGTCTTTATCGGGAGGTGTCTGCAGTTTGTGCGATCTTCGTATCATTGCCGTGATTTCCGGTCGAATACCCACTTGCACTGCTCATTACAGATTGAGTTTTGGATAGTCAGCGTCAAATTTTCGTTCTAGACTATGGGAAGACTGAAGTAAGGGTAATTCAAGTGCATGAATCAATTAGATCGTGATAAAATAATCCAAATCAATTGTCATAGTTGACACGTTCCAATGGCCTATGCACACACGCACGAACACACACACACACAAATGCACTCTTCACAAATCCCATACATACATCGTAGTTCGGCACACGAATTTCATCATGAGTCGCATGACCACCACACTGTGTTCAACTTACCACAACTGGGTACCAAGAACAAGCTGTTNCCCACTCTGTTCTGTTTGAAATTTCGGTGATGATTTATCCACTTCCCTGACTAGAACATAACGAGATGACGAATTATTGAACCGCTTTTCAACCAACAAAATAAAGTCGGTGTCATTTCACAAAACTCAAATCATCAATAGAATGTGTAAACATTTCTCCGGCATCCAAAATGAATCGATGCTCAATCAAACAAAAACAACCAGCGCGTACTCTTTATGTCTCTTTTCCAGGACTCGAACCGCAAACATTCCGTGTCAGACTTCAAACCCTAATCCCTAAGTCAGACAGACAACGTTTACCACCGTAGGCAAATAGCCCGCTCGAAGTAGAAGGTGACAATTTGCATTAGTCCATTCGGTTTCTCACAAAAACCAGACATTGTTGATGAC